>QQXO01000044.1:0-109033 GCA_003709845.1 Chaetothyriales sp. CBS 134916
GGCAGGGACATCTGCGATCGGGATCTCATTGTCGCTGGCGCTAGCCAAGACTTCCTAAGGGTGCGCAGCCCTTAACACTTAGTCGCTACGGAAACAGTGCCCTAACGCATGTGAGGAGCATGGTTACGAAACCCCCCGAAGGATCGTCACTAGATCCAAGGGAAGGCTCTCCCAACCTCATCCCAACCTCTCCCAGCCTCAGGAGGAAGACCCAGCCTTCTCCCAGCCTCCGCAGTAGAAGGAAACCCTGCTGCTATGTTAGTATATATAGAGGGACATAAAGAGATCCTTCTAAAGGACTCTTTATAGTCTGAAAGCCAGTCTCAAGGACTATACACTGTATTAGTATCTTGTTGCGTTCCCCCGTCGTCTACCCAATCGTCCCACCTGTACAGTGACCGCACGATACTACTGTTCGCCAGACATCAGGCCTAGAACATCTCAACAGCCCTCCTATACTTACGCAGCATAGGGATACTCTTACATCTACTGACTAGAGTCCGATTAGTCCCCTAGATGTAAGGGCTTGTGATAGGATTGATACGCTATCAACAGGGGCGCTATGTACAGGGAGGTTTCGATGAAGAGGAAAGCTCTTCAGGACACCTTGCCCCTTAAGTACCTTCGGAGTAGCTGGTTTGCCGATGTTCTGCCGAACCAGCCACTCTGGCCTCTCCGTGCTCCACTGATGACTGCAAGGGTGATGTGCTCTACTGACAAGCCAGTCGCTGGAGTCTTCCAAGACATACCCAGGGCGCAGCCCCTGACACTTTGTTCGAACTTCTTAAATTCCTTCTGTTCCTTCACCTTAGTTACTCGGTACTTCTGCTCGCGACTTTGTGCAGGAGTTACTTGTTTTCTGAGTTGTCAGTATCCTCCTCAGTGTCTTCTAATAAGGGGCCCGGCGCTGGTACCTGGGCAGTATTGGCCTGCTAGAGGTGTTGTGCTAGCTTATACTTGTAATTCCTTATGAAGTAACCAGGTCCTCCACAGCGGATATAAAGCCGGTTTTCTTTACACCGGGCGATTTCGGTTTTATCCACCTATTTTGCTTGTTGGGGTGTAGCAGTGTTTGTGGTCGTGGTTAGCTACTAATCTATAGCGTTGTTTACTGGAGCTAAATCTTGGGCTAGGAGTCGGGCTCCTCCTCTAGCTCTATATAGGTAGGTTGTGTGCTCCCCAGCCCTCTTGCGATAGACTGCCTCGAGGTTTGTGCTGACAGTCTGCAGCTGTTCGCAGTATGCCCGGTAAGTACTCGGTATAGCCACAGCCGCAGTTACTTCCAAGAGGTCTGTTGTAAGGCAGTTGCGTAGGAACATCTTCTTCACTATGTCGTTCCAAGCAATCCCTCTAGCGTCCAGGAGGGTCCTGTTGAATTCAGCCAGGAAGGTATGGAAAGGCTTGCTTCCTTGTTTCATTTAGCTAAGCTTCCTAGAGGCGTGTTCCGCGGCCTTAGTGTCGTTGTAAGCAGCCCTAAGCTGCTCTAGTAGGTGAATAATGGTTATTTCGTGGGTACCCTTAACATTATCGACCTAGGAGCTGACCTGTTCAAGGGCCCCTTCTCTAAGTCGGCTATAGATATACCAGAATCTGGTAGCCTCTGTCTTAGTTGCCTTATCTGTGTCCAGTTTAGCATATGTCAGGGTGACCTATGCCTTGAATTCGCTGTGTTTCCCTTTGTACTCTGGGAGTTCAGGGAGTTTCGCTTTTGGAGGCCTTGCCGCCTCCACCAATGGTGTCCGTGCCGTTGTGCTGGCTTGCACTAGTCTAGCAGCATTACTTTCCTGTGGTTGCTGCCCTAGTGTTGATATTTGCTTCATCTGCTCCGCAATCTGGTTGCTTTGAGCAGAGATTTGCCCATTCTGTGCCATCATTTGTGTATAGAGCTCGTTTGCCTAGGTAGGGAGTCCCTCCCCTGTAGGGGTGCTCATAGGCGTTGCTATTCCGATGTGTTCCAGTGGATTTCAATAACCAAATGAAGGCGGGATCGAAATGTTATGAGGCCTGGTCAGGCAGAGAGAGAGGGACATCTGCGATCCCGATCGCACGTTAGGGGTGACACTGCGAATTAGCTATACCCCTTTGGGACTAGCTCCAGATGCGTCACGTCTATATCTACCCGACCTCTGCCCTTCATAGACTTACCTTCCTTTCCTTCAGGTTTAGTTTCAATTCATTAATCATACTGCTTCCCTGCTCCTCTCGCTTCTTGCCTCCGCCACGTCACACGAAACCTAATGTAAGGGCTTGTGATAGGATTGATACGCTATCAACAGGGGCGCTATGTACAGGGTTAGCACTTGTTGTATATCTCCCGCGCCGTTCAGATTGTCGCCGGCGACCGCCAAGACTCTTCAGGGCGTAGCCCTTGACATCTGGAGGTATTCTATGATGATTAATCAACTCTAAAAGACTCTCATAGTAGTCTTTAACTCTCTGGATATCTTCAGAGGCTTTGCGTTCTGAGTTGACCTTCTTTTGAAGCCTTCGATGATAGCTATAGTGTTGTAGAAATCGAGTAGTCCACTTCTGACCAACTGAGGGTGGATTCCCCAGCTTAGCTTGGCTACACCGCTCACGCAAAATTGTGTTTGCAGCATCTGTAACAAACTCTGCATGTACTGCAAGATTAATATGATCAAGACGATCAATATAGCGACAAATTGCTTTCTCCTCAGGTCTACTGAGCTTGGTATTTGCTGCTGGTAGACCAGATTTAGGTCTATGACCCCCTTGGCGAGATCGTAATCGGCTGCGCGGCACTCCAAATTCTCGGGCAACTCCTGCAAGTTTCGCATCAGGAAAATCACTAAGGTACTGAAGGGCCTCTTGAGTACGTGATTCCATTGTCTCAAGTGAAAGTATCAAGAATTGAGGGTGTAAGCTTGGTTACAATGCGAGTAGTATGGAAAAATGGCTAAACTGGTGATCTGGCTAAACTGGTGTCCAGCACCAGCTTATGCTGGTGCGAGCTTGGCGAGTCCCAAATAAGTGGGGCGTGGCGCGAGTAGTCAGAGCTTGTCGCTGACTCTTACCTCCTGCCTGGTGGATTGTCGCTGACTCCTACTTGACGGACCTTGCCGCGCCTCTAACGCAAAGTTAAAGTACAATACTCCGTCCTGGCAATCCAAATACATTGTCTCTACATTGAATTCCTATTTGTACTCAACTGGCCTTGAGTTCCTCCGAAGAACAGTGGAGAACTCTTTTGATAAGTTGCAGCTACTATGAAATGGCCTAGGGCAAGCTGTTAGAAACGTCTGTTGCGTTCTACACTGGCCACCGGAGTATGGTGAGGCAACTACGGTTTTCTGTTAAAGGGTAGGATCGGTCGCTATGGGAATCGTATAACTAATTATTCTATCTGCTAACAGGTGAGGATTCTTGAGTATACATATCTCTCTCTTTCTGTCAAGGGGTGATTCGTTTGGAAGTGCGCAACATGACACGGAACTCTGCGCCACCTGCTTGCGAAGGAGGGAATCACAATTGATGATTGACTATCAGATGAGTGTGAAATTGAATATATTACTTGATATCGAAGAGTAGGTAGACTGCGCAGCGCCGTACTCAGAGTATATCTAATAAGTCGGACACCCAGGTTTCCGACACCCCCTGGTTTCCGACACCTCTAAAATTCCCCGCCGGACCCCCCCTCCAGCAGCTTAATTTTGCTGCAACTTCAACAATTACAATACGATTAGTATAAGAATTATATCATTAGAAGCGCTTTAATCACTATTCTTATCTAAACTTAAATATCGCTCCAAATAGCGCTTTATTGGCCGCCGCTAACGCGTTAATTATCGGACATTTACCTGCTCCTTATCTGACTCCGAGCTGCTCTCTGGCTACTGCACTATTACTTGAGTTGATTACTTAGGCTCTCTATTAGCTTATGCAAGTACCTAGGTAAGGTTTATAAAGCGCTCATTTAGATCCTGAGCCACTTTGCGTTGTTTTACTGGTTTTACTTGGTCAAGCTATGCCTGCAGACGCTTAATTTCCTGCTCCTTCATAATAAGCTTGATTATAGCCCTATTAAGTACTGTAGCTGATTTTCGAATTGATAGTCGTGAAGTAGAAGAGCTGCTCTTTCGAATAAGTAGCTTCTTGATATCGCTACTATATTTTGGTGTTGAGATATCTAAGGGAATAGATAATAGTCTTATCAAGGGTTTTGATATTACTACCCATTAAGAATTAAGTGGTTTAGCTATATCCAATAGATATAGCCTAGTTACCTTCTATCTAGATTCGATATTCTTCTTTCGGAGACCTATTTCTCGAGCTCTTATATAAAATTCCAGAAATCTAGTCTTCCTAACCTTAGTAGTATTAGTCAGAGTAGTATACTCATTGATTAACCTTCAATAAGTAGTCTTTAGACTTAAAAAACAACTGAGATCTAAGGGCTAGAGAACATAGGATATATAAGCTAGCAGAAAGAGGAGAAAAATATTGTTCTGATAGCAGATTATCATAAATTTATCTGCAGTATAACTTCTATAACTATCAATAATAAGTAATCAAGTATCAGCTTGATTATTAGGCTATGTCTGAGGTATAAATACCTTCTCTAGCTACTCCACAGTAATATCATTACTTATCTATCTATTCTCAGAGAAGGTGATATACTAGCTAGGGTATTAAGCTAGAAATTCCCTCTTGAACTATTGCTCTTGAATACTTTAAGCCTTAAAAATAACCAGGGGATTAAGAGTAACTCTAGTAGTAGAGATATACTTGATAATAGAGGTCTAGGTCTAAGTATTAATAGTCTTAATAGGTACTGTATTAGGCTTATCTTATACAGAGCCTATAACAAGACTATTGATACCCTGGCCCTCTATAATATCACCCTTATTGGTATTATATCTCTATTTAGGGGGGATCTAGCTTATAGTCTTATAGAGGCTGAATAACCTCTTAATATTGTCTGGAGTTACAGTATTAATATACTCCTAGTTAGTCCTACGGCCTAATTTTGTCTTAAGAGCTAGATAGTGTTGTAAGAAATAGCTAGACCACTTTTTCCCCAGGGGATTATAATCATCTTGCTGCTGAAGAATAGTACTTGCAATTCTCTGTACTTATATATAAGTAGATATATATCTAAGGGTCTCCTGCTGTAGAATCTAGTGCTCAAGATATTCCTCTTGTATAGCAGTAAGGCGCTGATTGATGGGATAGGCCTGGCGATGAGGTTGGCAGCTATTTAGGCGACCCCTAAGGGTGCTCCGAGGTATTCTATGTCGAGTTGCTGTAGTCGCTAAAGCAGCCCTATTTCGGAGATCAGAGAGTGCAGCTTAGATATCAGCTTCAATATAAGTAGGTATTAGACAAGATATCAAAGGGATATAGGAATTGAGCAAGAAACAAACCCAGGATTAGTCTTGATGCGTGGTGGGGGGCGCGTTTGTAGCGCGTTTTTAGAGGTGTCGGAAACCAGGGGGTGTCGGAAACCTGGGTGTCCGACTTAAATAATACCAAATAGAGTTTAACTAATAATATTAATTAGTGACGATTTAAGTGACAACTCCCCTTAATGCTAAATTGACTCACAACCGCGGTCTAACTACATGTGTCTTCTGGCTCTGTGTTTTCTATTAGAGAGGCTCACTTGGACTCCCTGACCGCCCCCGAAAGATCGAATTGATGTTGTACTACGGTATGTAGCCTATGAGGATTCGGACAACGGAATCATCATGCAACTCTCCAATACCCTGTAAGACCAGCACCCTGATCCTTTTCGAGCGCATGGAGCGTCCCGCATTGCCGAGATTCTTTTGCAGTGCGCCATATTATTAGGTCAACGATTCGCGAATCGCATCGTTGCTAATCTTGCAGCACATGGTCTGGTCATTGAGGGATGAATGCCTTGAGGATCCAGTCGCGGCCGAGATCCTCGACAACTCTGCTGGATGATACGTGGTATCGTCCGACTGTGGAGGAAATAAACACTCCGTTTGAAAGTGGAGCTTCATGTCATCACGAGAGACGCTTCGATTTCCCGGTCAGCGTCACTGGGTGATAGGTCAAGGCTTGATGGGTCATATAGCCTTGTAGGTCTTTCGGTAGGGACTTGTCTCTATTCTTAGCTGGTGGCGCACGCTCTGAGGGTGTCGGCTGAAGCGATCTTCGAGGAAGTTTTTCTAGCTCTTGGTAGATAGCATCGTCTTGCTGTGGCTCATCATCGGGGTCTCCATACCATAAGTTGGGTTGAGTTCGACTGGACAAAATCACTTTGAGGAACGTTTGTTGCTTTTGAAAACAAGATCAATTGCAGTGCTCTTACCGTATTCGGACTGTCTGGTAATTCGCATTGCGAAGAGAGACTCTCTTCTCTTTCATCGCTCTGTGGTCCCATAGTGATGTTGCAAAAGAGGGTAGATCTTGAGAGGAACTACAAGTGTCCTGTTTGATGCTGTGGTTTGGACTATGCTGCTGGTTTATTAGAGAAGATATAATTCGTCTAAATAATGCTGGTAATATAACAGCTGAGGTTGTTTGTCTTTCTAGGCTTAGCTCGCAGTCCAGACAACATCGACATCTGGCAGCTACTTCATGTGAGAGGACCGAGCGAGAAAGCCAAGGAGACAGAGTTTCATAAAAGCCGCTTGTTTGTCTATGTACAAACCCTTTGAACTCGATGCATGCTTTCATCTCGAGTTTAGTGAAGCTCCTCGGCGGTGTGCGTGCTATAGTGCATTGCCTGGCCGCATGGAAGCACCAATAAAATTCCATTTCTCTAGAGAAATGCCCTGATCTCTATTTGGATCGATCGCCGTCGAATGCAAGGTGCTGGTCGTTTTGATTGGAGACAACTGACCAGGAAGCTAAAATCAAATGGGTATCTTTGCTCATGGGTATCGTGGTTAACATGCATGGATGGTGATTGTGCACCGTGTCCGAATGCTGAATCGTCATGGAAAGGCGTTTTGAAACGATTATCCTTGGCTGGACCAGCAAACTATGAGGTATGTTCAAAGAGGAGGCGTGGGTCGAGAACGTTATGATTCGAAAGTCCGTCCATCTCGCCAAAGAACTGGTCTTCAGCTTGATCAGCTGGCTGGTATGGGTTGGTACAGAGTTCAAGAGAGCTGGAACTGGAAGGATACTCCCCTGACGGATAGTGGAAAGTCTCTCCGCGGTGGAAGATGTGGCTGCCCAGCAAGGACATCGACTCGCTCAGACCGTTGGTATCGTCCTCCTCGTCTTCACTTGGCACGCCATAGCCAATTGCCGGCCAAATGAAAGCCGGAATATCGTCCGACGCATTCATGCTACTTTCCTGTTCGTAGTCCACTACGCTGCTCTCGGCTGCTGCTCTCTTAGTTCTCTTAGCATCCCGCCTATCTTTGCCTGCCAACTCACGCTTTCTGCGTGACTGAAGACTCTCAAATCCTAGATGCTCGCTTCGGATGTGATCTGCCAACGCTTGCTTTCCTGAGTAGGTTTTGCCACAACCTTGTATGGCTGTTCCTTCAGGGACTTGGTCTGGCTCTAATGGCACTTGACTCTCGCCACAGATGAATTTGAGAGACCGTTCGTGAATGGTGCGGATGTGCACATTGAGGTTGCCGGTCTTAGAGTAGCTTTTGCCACAACCTTCATGAGGGCAGACGACTCTTGCCTTGCCAACACCACCTTTGGCGGGTTCGGACAAAATATCGTGGACGACCTCCAAGTGAGCCTTTAACTGCCGCTGCGTGCTGCAGATAGCTTGGCATTGGGGACAGGTCGGCGGATGGACATCAGCGTTGTGGCCTTGTAGCTGTACCAGTGTTGCAAAATAAGCCTTCTTCAATGCTGGAGCGTTTTCTTCGGATGCCATTGCAAGGGCAGCAGTGTTGTAAGCCAAACACTCGGAGCAAGAATAGCGAGTCTCATCATGATTGGTCTTCTGGTGGTTGCGCAACTTTTGAGCGGTGTCAAACTCCTTGGTGCACTTGTTGCCAGTCATTGAGTCGATGTCGGCGCATGGAAAAGGCTTTCTCTTCTCATGGACAGACACAACGTGTCTCCTTAGCATCTCCTTTTTGCGGAACGCCTGGCTGCATCCTTCGTAACCCGTGCATTTGTACTTCTCGCGACACTCATGAGACTTGATGTGGTTTCGTAGTCTCTGGCCGGTCGCAAAACTCTTGCTGCAGTCCTTCCTATTGCATTTGTAGTTCTTCTCTGTCCAGTGCGCACTCTTAATATGAACTTTCAGGTGGCTATCGCGGAAGTAGGATTTGGTGCAGCCCGCCTCAGGACACGTGAAGATACGAGTGTTTGTGTGTGTTCTCAGGTGCTCATCAAGCCTGCTCTGGCGGACAAAGGCCTTGTCACAGCCCTCCCAAGTGCAGTGGAGGCGTTTGGTGCGGCTGGGAACAATTCTGATGTTTGAGCAGATGTCAGGTGGGCTGGAGCGGGGAGTCTCGTCAACAGCTTCAACTAGGGCATGACTGTCAGAATCGGAATACGCCTCTTGGGAGAGATGGTCATATTCATCCTCTAAGTCAGTCCCCATTTTGAAGGGTGTGGATTGGAGTGGAACTAGAGTTCACATGTTGAGGTGCCAAACAAAAAGTGCAAGAACTGCTCTGCAAATATCTGCAGGGGCTTAATAATTTTTTTGTGGGCTACGGGACGAGCCGCGTTGACACTAGGCCACGATAGGTATAATTTTTGGTGCCTGTCTATCTAGTCTTTTTTAGGAATAATAATTACGATTCTTTGTAGCCATAAGGAGTTTCCACACGACTTGTCCTGGCTTGTATAGTCAATGGGCCTATAGAGCTTCTGTACAGTTAGTTCTCACTCTAGCACGTAGAGTGGGGTTCCAGTAACCATATAGTGGCCTGTTTTATACTGACTCAGTACTCTCTTTGCACTATTTGGTTTTGTGGGGCAGAGACAGGTACAGACTGAGTTAAGCGGGATTATCTCCGATGTGCCGGTCTTATTTGGTCACGTGCGATGTCTTCTCTGCCTTTACAAAAAATGAGACCAAACGCTTAATAACTTATGTAGCACAATCGCTGACAGATTCTATTATTGGCTCATCTCTCCAAGATTAATACTCAAGGCATTACGTTTGGGTCTGTTTGTTAACCCGTTACCGAGCTATTGGCCTTGATAGAGGGACTCTCAGGATGTCCGACTACGGCGATGATGCCGGAGAGTGAGTTGCAGGCTCCATCGCACCTCAGATCATATCAGTATGCTGTCAACCGTTGCTGATATTTATGCACAATATAGCTTTGGCCGGGATGAAGGCGACGATGAGTTCTACGACGACGACGACGGAATCCGCGAGGAGTCCCCGGAGCCAGAAGCCGAAGATGACCACGCAGGCGCTGCTCCTGATCAAGAAGACAACATGGACGATAGAGAGCATAACATTGTCCATAGTGGAGAGGCTGAGAACCATCAAGGCCTCTCGAAGCCGAAGACAGATGCAGATAGGAAGATACCGGATGACAAGAGAACGACGACACCGTACATGACAAAGTACGAGAGGGCAAGAGTGCTAGGCACAAGGGCGCTGCAGATCAGCATGAACGCGCCGGTGTTGGTAGATTTAGAAGGCGAGACCGATCCGTTGCAGATTGCGATTATGGAGTTGAACCAGAAGAAAATCCCACTGATTGTGCGGAGGTATTTACCGGATGGATGGTATGAAGACTGGACTTGCGAAGAATTGTTGTGAACATGATTATGGCAATGGCCTCTTGGAAGAAGCATGGATACACCAACCACGCCTGCGCGATGCTCTCGTCGAAAATCATCGGCCTGTCTTGATTTACTCTCTCATGGCCCAACCAGGACCTTGAATTCATCTCAGCCCTTCCTTAGCTTTGTGAACAACAACCATGGCTCTGGGTTGTCATCAGCAATGACATGTGGATCGTCTCTGCATCTATAACCTGCTGCCTCGTACCCCAATCACAGGATCAAATCACCTGTTGATAAGGTGCAACCAAGGACCTCCAACCACAGGACTCTCTGGATGTTAGTATTTGAAAGTCTCAGCACATGGCTCCAGTGTGAAAGGGTGGTGTCCGGCCAAAGTGACCCTTTTAGACATTATGCCCCAGGTCCCATTTTTGGGATACAATAACGTCAGCTTGCAGAGCAATGATACTGCTGTGACAGAAAGAAGTGAAGAAGGTATATGGTTGGACTTCTGGAAGGGCAATCTTTTTGCATGACTCTTAGATCTCTGACCTGGAGAGGGTACTTACATCCCAAAACGGACTCTAGTACTAGGAAGGAGATTTGCTTGAACCTGTCACAAAGTTGTCAGTGTCAATGAGGGGGGTAGCAAGACAAGGGTAGCTCGAAGTCTCGGCTCTGCAATCCCGGAGTCGCTGCTCTAGTTTAGTTAACTACTACCCTAAGTCGGACAATCAATCGCATTTATAATCATCAGAGCAATGTTTTCCTTCTTTGGGTACATGCCGCCCTCTAAAATTGAGGGACCGCTTGCATTGGTGCCCACCAATGGTGCAAACAAGCTTTGCTCATGGACATACGGTTATACGGCACCCAAGCGCGGTGATGATCCAGGTTGGAGTCTTGGTCCAGAGACGCGATTCGCTAGTGCGGAATCATTATATTCAGGTTAAATAAAAGAGGCTCGCAGACTTCCCTTAAACACACTGCAGATAGTCTTCATAGCAATGTCTCCGTGGAGCACGATGATGGGAATGCTAGGAACATAATTGGAAACACATCCTCACTCTGAACAGCCTGTCTTGGAATATAACCTCAAAAGCTTTCCCCACCGAAACGCGGACCTGCAGTTGTCGAATCGCAGCCCAGAAAAATAACCGAGGCACAATGACCAAAGAGGAATACATACCGGCCTCTCTTGCTCAACATCCTCCAGAGAATCTTCACGCTGAGTCTATACCACACCAGACACCCACCTCATATCATGAATCCACGCTTGAAGAAGCCATTGATGCAGAGGCACACGCCGACGGACCACAAATCGCGATCGTTGGGGATGAGAAATATTCTGACCCCGGTCCACTACCCAATGGAGGCTTTCTCGCTTGGCTGCAGGTAGCCGGCTCTTTCTTTCTCTTTTTCAACTGCTGGGTAAGTGACCACAACCTCTCTCTTCCCAAGAGGCCGCCGTCATGCTACAGATCTTTTGCAGGAGCAAGCTGACCTTTTTTTCTCAAGGGCTCGGTCAATGCGTTTGGAGTGTTTCAAACCTACTACGAAGACAATCCTCATTGGACGGAATCACCGTCAAACATCTCATGGATCGGCTCTGTTCAGGCTTTCCTGCTCCTCCTGGTCGGAGTCTTTACTGGGCCAGTATACGATGCCGGCTATTTTCGCCATCTTATCGTCACTGGCGCCATCCTCATTCCGCTCGGGTTTCAGATGACCAGCCTGGCGCGTGAGTACTGGCAGACCATGCTGGCCCAGGGCATTACTATCGGACTAGGCAGTGGTTGCATTTTTGTGCCCTCCGTTGCAATTCTTCCACAGTATTTCACCACCAAGAAAGCGCTAGCGAACGGCATAGCCGCTAGTGGATCATCCGTAGGCGGTGTCATCTACCCGATCGTGTTCAGGAGACTGCTCCCGCATATTGGTTTCGCTTGGGCAACTCGTGTCCTCGGATTTATTTCCCTGGTAAGCCTATGGTTCAGTGTCTGGACCATGAAACCGCGCTATCTCCCGACTGGTCGGAGGAAGATGTGAGTGCATTCCATTCCACCGTGTTCGGGGCCTACAACACAACATCGTGCTAATAATGCCTTTTTCCAGGTTTGACTGGTCCGCCTTCCGCGAGATCCCCTACCTCTGCTTTACCCTAGGCTTGTTCTTTGCCTTCATCGGCTTCTACGGGCCCATCTACTACATTCAAAGCTATGCCCTCGCGAAACACATCACCTCCACCAACTTTGCTTTCTACCTTCTCCCCATTCTCAATTCAGCATCGGTACCCGGCCGTATCCTCCCAAACTTCATAGCCGACCATATTGGCCCATTCAATGTGCTCATTCCTTGTGCGCTCATGACCAGCATCCTCGCTTTCTATTGGATTGCAATCACGAATCTAACGGGCGCGGTCCTGTTTGCTCTTCTGTACGGCTTCTTCAGTGGAGGATTCGTGAGCTTACCGCCGGTCGCGATCACTACCCTAACCGAGGACATGCGGAAACTTGGTACCAGGATGGGACAATGCTTCTTTGTCTCCGCATTTGGCCTCCTCTGTGGCACCCCCGTCAGCGGTGCAATACTTAATAGCAGTGGTGGTTGGCTTGGAGTGCAGCTCTTCTCTGGCGTGTCCATTCTGCTGGCTTCTGGCCTTACGATGATTGCACGTGTGAAAAGTAAAGGGTGGAATCTTCAGATGAGGGCCTAGCAGCAGGAACTTGGAAGCCAAGTAAGAATATGAGGAAATGCATGAAAGTGATAAATACTCAATCACGCATTGCCATCGAATGCCATAGAATTGGACTACTCCATCGGTCGACAGCCTGGACAATCGGCTTTATGGTTTTGTGTTATCGCCATCGAGATCGAGATTGGCTGGAAAAAGATACTAAGATCGAAGGAGAACGGAAGCAGCGTAAGAGCTCACCCCAGGCCTTCATTTCGGTTATGGAAGAGCTAGCTACAGCAAACCAGCAACGAAGAAAAAGAGATGATCCTAGGAATGCCGAGAATATGCTTGACACAATCTTTAGCTGGCGGAGTGAAAAAAAAACAGTGGTGACAAAGAAGAGTCATTGAATGGCAGAACGGATCCAGTTTGGCTGCATTCCCTGTACAGTTTTTGAATTAAATACTGGCTGTCAGCACCAAAATGTTGGTCCCGTTGGTTTCGCTCGGAACTTTAGACCAAAAGAGGGTGGCGGCGTTTTAGAAAAGATGGAAGATCAATGACAAAAAGTTATATTTATTCTTTTGAAGCTGTCATTCATGGACTTGGGTCGCCCGGAAAATATCCAAGTAGCCGGGGGCCGGCGTTTGGCGTCCGTTTGTCCAGACCATGTGCGTCATGCACTGCACTGCAATGCAATGCCGTGCAATAATAATACCATGCCACGCCATGCCACGCCATGCCACGCCATGTTCAGTGCTTAGTAACTCCCCCCGTTTGCCTGCCTAGCAAAGGCTCTCCCTCCAATAACAATCCATCTCTAGGGTCCGGTACGCTTCACACTATTCGCCCAAGGAAACTGCTCATCGGTTCCCGCACAATCCCATGTCCGCCATGACTCTCGTCGTAGCAAGGCGTACTTCTCCAGTGGCGGCACCCCGAGGTACTATTGCCGCGGCTTCCCTCTCCCTGTCTTTGGCCTTCAGATCTGTGTCTGTCGTTCCTTTCGTTCAATGGTGATGTCATTACAGGTGGTGTTGACTGGCGCCGGCGAGGAGCGGAGTGGTTGGGGGACACGGGGGGGCCGCAATCTGGTGAAGGCGGATGTGGGACGGAGGAGGCGGAGAAAAATGAAGAAGTGCTGACATCGTCGAGATCGGAAACGTCCTCTTTGACGTCTGCGAAGCGGACTCGTCGAACATTTCTTGCTGGCGGTGATCGTGGTGCTGATGATGGTGGTGGCGACGGGCGCGTTTTAACTTGGTTTTCGTAGTTTGGTTCGTTTTTTGGTTTCTTCTGATCGCTGCTGTCGTCGGTAGACGATGATGATGACGACGATGCAGAGGGGAGGGAGGAACTTCTGGGTGTCGAGAATCCGGTAGGCGACTTGTCCCTGGGCCTGGTTGCCCATGTTGGCTGGGCTGCGGTCGTCCTGCTCTCAGAGCGGTGACGATGATGACGATAGTGGCAGTAATCGAGCTCGACTCGGAGGAATCTCCATCCTGAGTTGGAGTGTTGGACTCTGGCATTCCCATCTCGTTGAGGACAGCTACACTCATTGTCACCAACGTGACGACGAGATGCTGTAGAGGACCTTGACCCAGTTGGCCAGATATCCGCACATTCGTCGTGCCTAAGGTGGCTGCTTCGTCGGTGATGATGGCATCGGCACCGCATAAACCTGTAGTCGCCATGTCTACCCTGGCCCCTGTCCCGGGTAATGTAGGTTGAACTTTGCCCAAATTGGCGGAGCGAGGGAGATGCGGACGACCTGTACTGGACATTTACACCAAAGAGAGATAGCCATATCCTGACGAGGAAGGGGACTTCTCGCCGACGCTCTACTTGGATAGTGAAAGAATAATCGTGTCGTCGACGGTCTGAAGATGCTCTATTCATGTCGAAAAGGCGGGTAACGTTGCTTGCAGTGATGGGATAGAAAATGAATTGCAGGGAGAAGTAAAGCCGGTCAAAGAACAGAGACAAAGAAGTCAGGCAGAAGAGAACAAAAATGGAGGAGGGAAGGGCTCACAAGGTACCATATGAAGCCTTGTCACTGGTGGTTGATTAGCTTTGGAGCCGGGAACTGAAATATTCAAAGGCATCTGATAAAGGCATTCAGTAGCTGCTTATAAGGTCAGAAGATGTCTGGCGATGAAATGGGCATTGTCTGAATCTCCATGCGATGGGTTCATGCAATGGTCTCAGCTGGTACAGATCTGAGTGACAGGGTCAGGTGGCCAACAAACAGATGGCAGTGTCTCCGTCAAGGGGTGAGTGACATGATCCCACATAGGTGTTAGAATTGGAGTCATTATGAATCCTGGTAAACAGGCAAACGAACAGCAACTTCAACAATGATCAACTAAGATGTTGGATTCAAGAAGCAATGAAGTGAAGTGCAGGTAACAAGGAAACAAAGCAAAGTTGATGCATGTTTCTAATAAGACAGGACAGGACGTTGTGGGGGTTGGATGATTCTTGGCGTGGGGTAAGAATACAGCCATAGATTTCGAGTCAGGTGGCATAACAAACTGATGCACCATGTGGTATATTATTCTCTATGAAAGTGCACAGGACTTATCCTGGGCTGTTAGCTTATTTACTCTCATTCTGCTCATGGTCCCAGAACAAGTTAATATCCTTGCCTGCCAGCCAGTCTGCCATAGCCTTGTACAGATCAAAGAAACCCTGGTTGTTGGCGTTTGGTAGATCGTTGAGAATGTTGTGTCCGAGTGCGTGTTGTGCGACAGACAAATACTTGTAGCCCGCAGTGTAGGGTGCAAGGGCCTCCTTGGTGAAAACACCTTCGGGCACATCCTTGCCGTTGACCGGCACAACCTTATCCTTCTCATAGAAGAGCTTAACCCACTTCGTCTTCCACTCGCCGTTCTCGATCAAGGTAAAGAAGATGAATCGGCAGTCACACTCGACATCGATATCAACGCCCTTGATGGTGAGGCGCTGGGTAATGGTGGCCTTCATCTTGCCGATACCACGCTTGGTAGCAAGGTTGACGTTGGCGAGGGTGCCATTTTCACGGTGCATGATGAAGTCACCGTTAGCGCGCCCCTTGATGGAGACCTTGATGAAATCTTCGATGGAGAGACCGCCGGACCAGGCTAGGAAGGGATTAGCGCAGGTAGAAAATGAAGAGGAGTTGACCTACTGGTGAAGACATAAGCACCTTCCTTGGTGAAGAGTGATCGGTAGTTGTTCCATTCCGATGCATCTCTGTAGACAGGCCAGCCTTTTGCAAGCTCGGTGATGAGGTATCTAGCAGTGATTTCTTCTTGGGTACCGTTGATGTGGCTGGTCTCTACAGGCTCGCTTTCCTGAGGCAGTACATTGTACACCGAGGGGCCTTGGGCTACTTCGGAAACCATTTTGGACTGTTTATGTGTGGGGTATGAACGGAGGCTCAAGGAAGAGTGCAATTGTTGTAGTGGAAGTAGTTAATGCGAGAGAGAAAACAGATGCACCTACTGTTATATACATTGACTGCCCTCATGACACACCCACTTGTTTCCTCATCACGCTTTCTTCGGAGCTGGAAGACGGCAATTGCATTTAGGATTAGGTGGGATGGTCCTACGGCTTCGACTTCGGGAGTGTTAATGTGGGTCCCGGATGCGGAATGTTTATTATTATTAGTTGCTTCATATTGTTACCCCACAGTCATGAGATCGGAGTAGAGCTTTGCCGTCGACGTACCGGGGCGCGGCGCAAATGTCTTTCATCGTGGCGCTGAGCAACTGGCACAAATCTCATTTTGTGAAAGATTTATATGAGAAGTCTTCCTAAATGGTGGTGAGTACGGATGCATTTGCATACCACTGAGCCATAACATCCTCTCCGTTTCGTGCAACTGTGCCATTTGAATCTCCCCAACCCTGCAGCCACTCGCGCTGTCCTTGCACACGAGTCAATTTGCCAGTCAAGGCGCGATATATGTCCTCCATCAGCAGGAAATTGGTGGGGAAGAAAATATCAAAATAACCTTGGTGATTGAACGGAGTCCGGACCGGAATGACGCGCCTCTTATACCTTGTCTGCACGACAGGCGCATTGATACCCTTGGTTGCCTGGGGTAAGTAGTGGAAGTCGGCAAGCAAAAGACGGTGATGGGGGAAGAATGTGGAGAGAATCTGGAAGAATTGCATGAGCCTGACGGGAATGTACTCTGGCAAAGTGAGATTCGCGGCGAAGGGGAGTGAGTGCCGTAGACGCCTGATTGGCGCGGGTGGCCAGGTGAGAGGGGTATGGTAGGTCTGTCGGGCGCAGAGCTGTCGCAGACGCAGGTATTGGCTTGCCAAGGGGTCTAATGTGGCCTCATAAAATTCGTTAAACTCGCCGTCTTTGTCAATCAGGACAGAGCCTTGCAATGGCAGCTCCGTAAAGGGGTCGTATCGAATCGCGTCATGGCCAAAGTTGTCAATCACTTCAAGGGCGAGAAAGAAGCAAGGCTCCTGGACGGGTTCCGACCAGTCGAGGATGTTACGATTGATGAGCTGAACGTGTTCAAGGTGCCACGGATCAGCTCGAGACGTGGTGAGAGCAGTCTTCTGCAAAGAGAGCAGCGACGAAGAAATCTCAATGACGCGGTATTGGGTGCGAGCGTAGACGGATGGGTCGTTGTCACGGATCCAGTCGAGAATGTTGCGCATCAGCGTCCCATTTCCGGCCCCGATCTCGTAGATGATGAGATCGGCGTACGGATATAGCGTCATTTTGTAGTTGGTCACCAGGTATCTGGCGATGGCCTCGCCATAGTGCGGTTGGAAGAGCTCGGTGGGAGTGTGCCAGAGCTGACGGCTGTCGTCGGGAAAGAACTCATCTAGATCGTTCTCGAACTCGACGTAGGCGCGGTTGACCTGCTTGTCGAACTCGGCTGCGTCAGCCATCGACTTGAAGTCGAAGGGCCGGCCGGGGGTGAAGATTGTGGCGTGCTTGGAGAAGTAGCCGTAGCTGGGATTGTAGAGGCTGTCTGGGTGCAGTTAGCGGATGGACGTCGGAGTCTGTTGTCTCTGTCTGACCTTCTATGAAGTCCCTGGTATACATTTTGACGCGCCGTGGCCGATGCACTCGGTGGCGCAGGTCCTGAGCGGTGACGCGGGGTACCTCTCTGATATCCTGCGAGATATCTCTGGGGAAGGCATCGAGCCTCTGTTGCCAGTTGCTCCTGCCATGGCCATCATCCTCCTTGTGTCTGAGGGCGTAGCTCCGTCGCTGAGCTACACGAGGACGGTGAGCACATCGGCCGACCGCTTCGGGCCGGCTTCGGCTATGGGCATGGAGGCATCGGCGAGCCGGGGTAGCGAACAGTTGGCGGAAGACGTGGCCGACAACGGGGGAGTCCATCCATTCGCGCAGCCAGGAGGATTCGTGGCCACGAAGATGTCTACCTCACTGGAGCTCCGCTGCCCACGACTGCCCACAGCCGTTAAGGGCCGTCAACGGTTGCCAACATGGCCCAAGAGTGCAGAAGCGGTCTTGGCACTTTCAGCGGATATGCTGCCGACCCGACGACGATTCTGCCAGTTGCTTATAATAATAATAATAATAATAAGAATAGAAATAAGAATAGAAATAAGAATAGAAATAAGAATAGAAATAAGAATAAGAATAATAGAATGGCTTTAGAATCCCCAGTTGTCATGCGCTCTACTCGGTGAGTAATCGGTAAGAAGCTATAGGTGCAGAAGGCCTTTGCGAAATCCTAATGCTCTGGACACACAACGGCGCCAAAGAAGTGCATCGCTGTTTACCAGAAACTTGATGACAGGATATCACCCATTGCCAGACGCTGAGGAGGTGGTCTCTGGCTACTGGCGTCTGAGTATCTGCTTCGACTGATCCTCTGTTTCGTCCTCCGTTCATCTTGGCCAAATGTGTCGTCTCAACAGCGCTGATCGACAGGCCTATCCCTGGACCTTGAATGTGCGTCCGCTGGCCGTCTTCCTCTCCTTCTCTTCATTCTCTGGTCTTGCTCTATTGAGCACTTGCAGGAACTCGTTCGTCCGTCGTCGCATTCGCGAGTGGATGTAAGCTTTGGAGGCCTTGATATGGTAATGGAAGTAGTCTCGGAATGTCTGGATATGCGAGATGTTCTCTTCCCGCCGTTCGCGCTTCAAATGCCGTGGGAAGAGCACGAAGGTGATGAAGCCAATTTCGCCCTTCTCACCTGTCTTCCCAACCCCTCGGAGACCCTGGATCTCCAGTGGCGGATCCGAGCGGAAGAGAACTTGGGGCGCATTCTGAATAGATCGCTTGCGTGCGTCGACGAATTCTTGGAGAAAAACCTTGCCAAAGATGCGATCAACCTCGTCCTTGAACAAGGTAGAGAAGATGACCGTGACCCGATCGTGCGAGGCTTTGATGTAGATGGCCTCTTCCTCGCGATAGTGGATCGCCATGACCTCTCCACCCTCTTTGACGCCTTGCGGTGCCGACTCCAAAGTGTATTTGGCCGCCTCGGCAGATAAAGTGGCAAACTCGTCAAACGCCTTCTCAAACGGTGCAGCCATGGCATTGCGTTTCAGCAGGCTGATTCTCCGTACTAGTTCCGCTCGTTCTTCTTGAGTGGGCGGGAGATTATCGAGGTCGATGAGGATGGAGAAGTCGTACGACGGCTCAGGGTCGGTAATGTAAGCCCCATACTCCCGTTGCAGCACGGCTTCGGCGCCGTACGTGAGCAGCTCACGGTAGCATTTTACTGACAGCGAAATGAGGATGTGTGACTTGGACGTCGGCGTCGAGATATGGAATGTGACTCCATCAAAGTCCGAAACAATCTGGTCTATGGAACTTGGTGACGGCCCGCTGGGAGACAGTATCCGCTCGGTCAAGATGGACTTGAGCAGGGTGTTGTCGTAATCGAGCAGGAGCATCGTGGGCGTCCGCGCGTGGAGGAACTCAGGCTATTCAGGTCGTCGAGCACAAGGGCCCCAGGGTGCTACGTTCAATGGGCCTTTAATCTAGCACTGGGTGAGGTGTAACACAATCTATCTGTCTGCGTGGAGTGGCCGCCGCTGATTGTGGTGGAGGCTCGACGGACGCCCCACCAAAAGTCTTGGCGATCGGGTGTAGTTCTGAATCGGCGCCCAATGTTGTCACGCACAGAAGGCTAATCTTACTGTTCTTGTGCTTTTCGAGTTGGCCCATCTTTAGTTCACTCCTGCTGGAGGCATGGCCGTCTCTACTCTACACAGTATCACACTTGGGTTGGCGTTGACGTTGCTTGAACGAACGTTAAGCGCCTAGTGACCAAAGACAAGCTGGCCTGATTCAAATTTGCACCTGCCACAGATCCTGTTTCGAAACCCGGTCCTTAGGTGCTTCCCATTTCGGATGGCCCCTAACCGGCACGAGAAATGTCACAAATCAATGCTCGCGATACGTCTCCAGTATCAAATACGTTGAGCTTGAACCAGCCGAGCGTCATGTTCAAACATAGCATATCAGTGTAATAGACGAATTCAGTCAGGGGTGGCACGACATAAGAAGGTAGGTCGGGTGCATTGGCACACTGCTAGCACTCCTGCACTCATTCTCTTCTACTGCCCGTTCTGTGTCCTTCAACTCTGCTGTCGCCGGTCGACGTTCGTTCTATTGTTCCATTGCAACGCCATTGATACTGTCTTCCCTGCCAATCACCGCCAATCACCGCCAAGCACCGCCATGAAGTTCTCTCTCCCCGCCACCATACTCTTCCTCGCCGTGGCATCATCTGCCCTTCCATTCAACGGCGGTAAGCATGAAGCTCCACAGACCTGATCCCAGCTAATTAACCCACGCATAGCTGATATTACACAAATCGAGAAACGCCAAGTTCCCGTGGACCAACCTGCCATGGCCCAAGGCGGAGTCATTGTACCCTACTCCAACCCCGCAGGAAAAGCGAAGAAAATGGTAAAGGTGAAGCGCCAGGTGCCTGTGCAAGAGCCTTCAATGGCTCAAGACGGCAATATTGTGCCCTATGCCAACCCGGGAGGAGAGTAGGCCAGAAAACTCTAGGCAAGAGCTTGATGAATCGTGGATGGGTATGGGAGACGTGAAATTCAGGCAGTGTCATAGCATAATGTCCATGTCAGAATGCAGAACGATTGATCGGACATGAACGATACCAGCATTAGTTGACAATTCGACTC
The DNA here is from genome assembly GCA_003709845.1 of Chaetothyriales sp. CBS 134916. NCBI lineage: Eukaryota > Fungi > Ascomycota > Eurotiomycetes > Chaetothyriales > Domatiomycetaceae > Domatiomyces > Domatiomyces globalis. Next base: position 20,494 of record QQXO01000044.1, read on the forward strand.
GTACTCATCCAGCATGATTCTAAATAAAGTCTTGGCAGATGCTGTTTCTTGCATAACTTCAATGTTTCAACCAAACTCAACTAAGTTAGCGTCATATTGGATTTTACCGGTAATTTAGCCAACTCGAGTCAGGCCATAAGTCATTCTGCGGAGACCTGACTCGCATCAAATGCCCGAAACTTTTTTGAGCACCACAGAGCGAGTCCACCGTCGTTACACCGGGTAGGGAGGACAGCATGCCGCCTTCGCGGCTGAAGCAACTCAAGGACTCTCTTCATGAACACGGCCTACTTGGCCCTCAAAAGTCAAAAAAGCAGCAAAAACAGATCTCGAAAGACGGTAAGAAACGACTCGAACGCAATGCCGCCCTCGATAGAATTCGCGAACAGTTCAACCCTTTCGAAGTCAAGACTCAGGCGCGGCGAGCAAAGTACGACTTTGTTAGCAATAAGGAGACCAAGACTCTGATAGGCCGCCCTGGCGTCACGCGGAGCCTGGGTGAAGAGCACAGACGCACGACATTGCTGCGGGAGCTCCAGAGCAGGAACAAAGTGGGAGGACTCCTGGACAGGAGATTTGGCGAAGATGATCCCACGTTGACGCCGGAGCAGAGAGCAGCAGAGAGATTTGCTCGGCAGAATGAGAGGAAGAAGCGCAAAAGCAGTCTGTTCAATTTGGAGATCGACTCTGGCGACGAGTTGGTGCTTACCCACGGCGGCAGGAGTCTTGATCTTGACGGTGATGGGGCCAGAGATGACTATGTCGATGAGGATCTTGAAGCAGTTGATGAGCGGCCCACGGAGCAAGTGCGCTTGGACCATGACAAAGCTGAAGTTGATTCAGAGGATGCTGATGCCGTTGCCGACGCCAATGTGCAACGACACAGGAAGTCGAAGAATGAGGTCATGAAGGAGCTCATCGCCAAGTCAAAACTGCACAAAGCAGAGAGACAGGCAGCCAAGGAAGACGATGACGATTTGCGCCTGGAGCTCGACAAGAGCATGTCAGAGCTATACGAGGCAATCCACAGCCACAAACCACCAGAAAAGACTCTGGTCTCCCCGCCAAGTGAGAATGAACCGCACATGGACCCAGCACGAGCTGCCATGTTGGCGGGAAAGAGCCGCCAGGATGCAGAGAGAGAGTATGAGGCCAATCTTCGTCAGATGAAGTTAGATGCACGGTCGAAGCCAAGTATCCGAACCAAAACTGAGGATGAAAAGGCTGCAGAGCAAGCTGAGACACTGCAGGAGCTTGAGCGAAAACGTATTCGCCGGATGAAGGGCGATGCCGAGTCTTCTGACGAAGAGGAGGAGCTCCACAAAGAATCTGATTCTGTTCAAGACGTGGACGATGCAGAAGCATTTGGGCTGCGGCTGCCAGAGGGAGCTGAGCGGCTACGAGAGCTCGATGTCGAAGACGAGGATGACTTCGTGATTGATGATGATCTCATTGCAAGCGAGTCTGAGCCCGATCTGGCGTCAGATCAAGATGTTGATTCTGACCAAGACTCGCGCGAGCCCGAAGATGATGGTGATGATGACTTCATCAATGGTCTTGTGCTTCCTCAGGCGCCAAGTCTTGTTGAAAGGTCCAAGCACAAACACGCCGTAAACGTCAATCTGGCCTACACCTACCCGTGCCCGCAAAGTCACGCCGAATTTCTTGAGCTCGTGAAGGGAAAGCCCACCTCCGACCTGTCAACAATCGTGCAGCGAATCCGAGCATTGTATCACAAAGGCCTAGCACAGGAAAACAGTGCTAAGCTCGCACGGTTTGCCCAAGTCCTACTTGAGCACATCTACTACAGGGCTCATAACGTTGATCTAGAGGAAGGGAGTGCTGAATTCGATGCCACCGAAGCACTTGTCCGGCACTTGCACTCAATGGCAAAGGCCCAGCCTCTTGAAGTTGGCAATGCTTTCCGCTTACACCTTTCCAAGATTTCTGCAGCGCGGCCTCTCCAGTTGAATACTGGTGACTGCATTGTACTCACTGCCATCGGCACGATTTTCCCTACCTCTGACCATTTCCACGCCGTGGTCACGCCTGCCATGCTGACAATCGCCCGCTATTTGGGTCAAAGCTCTGTGCGGAATCTCCAGGATCTTGGCATTGGAGCATACTGCTGTACTTTGGCATTGCAGTATCAGAATCTCTCCCATCGATACGTCCCTGAAGTCATCAATTATATTGTCAACGCCATTGCAATCCTTGCACCCAAGCCTATGCCACCAATCCACCAGCTCGAGTCAGCGGAAACTCAGCCCTTGGACGTCCCTCTTCGCTTGCCGGACCCACCGCTCCGGATCATCAACACTCAAATGATCGAGGAGGCCACTGGCAAAGTCTCTTTGCGGTCTCTTGTCGAAACCGCGGCACTGGCTCCCAACCAAGCTCTCACCCTCCTCCACACCTTCATCCGCCTTAGCTCCTTCGCATCCACGCTCTGGACCTCCAAATCGGCATACCCAGAACTCATTGCCCCCCTTATCCACGCCCTCCAGCACCTCACGACGCTCGATGCTCACCTACCTTCTACCTCTATCACCCTAGCCACCACAACGCTCTCTGACATTACATCTCTTACTTCAACATCCCTCTCCTCCCGCCTACCCTTATTGCTGCACAACCACCGGCCCCTCCCCATCCCTACTTCCTACCCTCTCCTCATCGATAACTACAATCCCGACCGCCACTATGACCCCGACCGCGAACGCGCCGAACTGTCGAAGTTGAAGGCTGAGCACAAGAAAGAGCGCAAAGGTGCCATGCGTGAACTGCGGAAGGACGCGAATTTCATCGCACGGGAGAAGTTGCGCGAGAAGAAAGAGAAGGACGAGGCGTACGAGAAGAAATTCAAGAGGCTGGTTGCTGAGATACAAGGCGAGGAGGGACGGGAGGGGAAGGAGTATGAGAGAGAGAAAAAGAAACGGAAAGGAAGATTCTAAAAGCACAAGGGGTTTTTTGAAAGATTTAATAACCAGGGAATATAGAGAGACCATCATCATCATCGATGTAGCCGATGTTAGAATCTTCTTCTTTACCTACCTGCCTGGACTTGGATAAAATACCATTTGTCCCCAAGTCAACATCGTATCACCAATTCCACAACCGTGTCGCACAACCAGAACACGTAGTTGCAGCTTATGGATGCTTGCTCCCGATCCGAATACGATCTTCTACACTGTTCCATCCCCCATGCTGGCAACAGACCTGGGGAAGGAGAATGCTGGTAGCATGAGGAAGTGTAACTGCCATACTGATAGACTTAAGTAAACTTGTACGATCAAGAAGTCTCCTACCTTTTCTTCCAAGTCACCCAGCCGTCGGGACGGTACCGTTCGCCGTGGAAGCTGAGGGCATCAATGTGTCGTAGCAGCCTCGAAACTGTCAACAACAGGCTAAAGAAAACATGCAGAGTCTTCTCTTCTCCGAATGGTTCAGTCATGGTCTTCTTCCGTCGTTCCAGGACATCCTTCCATAGCGTCGTCAAAATATCGGTGTTTGCACCAGAAGCAATAATGCCATCGCTGCCGTAAGTAAACGACAAGCCTGTGCAGCTTCTCCGGCACCGGCAGATCTTGAAACTCGTCGAGTTCTTCATCTTCCTCGTCTAGATCGACAGCCACTTCTTCAACCCTGTCCTTCTTTGCTAGTGCGGTTCTGTCGTCTTGTTCTTCTTCTGCGTCGTCATACCCAGGCTTCCTCAGCGACGAAGACTGCACGTCGTGTCTCATCCTCGCGTCACGTTCTCGAAGTGCCCTGTCTTTCACAAGGCCACGCCAGAGCACGTTGATACGGTGGAGCGGTCTGTTGGAATTTCGAGGTTGTTTAAGTTTACCTTCAGTGGCCGTGTCTGCCGCGGTCATATCTTCTTCACCATCTTCATCCTCTAGGCGCTCGCATACTTTCATGGCTGCGTACACTTGACCTTCTTGCTTTTTCTCCTCGCGCTCCTGTTGTTGTCGTGCTCTGAAGTCAGTTTCTTCGATCTTCCGTCGCTTGAGATCATCGTCTTTGACGGCCATTGCTTCACGAATCTTGCGCTTTTTCTCAGCGTCGGCACCGATGCCGCCTCGGTCCTCCTTCGTCGCAAGGCCTATCGGCTCAAGCAACCGCTCATCCGGCCCACCAGCTCGTGTGGCTCCGAGCGCAGTGCCGGCTTTGTATCCCAGGGCAGCCATCATCTTGAAGCCTTTGCTCTGAGGGTCAATGTGGTTGTTTGCCAAGGCAGCCTCTCTTTTCTCTTTCTCTTCGACAGCCAGCTGGGCTTTGGATTTGGGGCGGCCTCTGGTCTCTGCTTCTCTTGCGAGGCGCTTCTTCTTCTGTGTCAATGTCTCCCTGACTGGTGTTGGATCCTCGAATATCATGTTCATGTAGTCATCCTGCTCTTCATCAGCACCATTGCTGTTCGCAGACATGGTCGGAAGAATCCACAGGCGCTCCTTCTGTTCTTCCGAGCCGAGGGGATCTTGAGGATCTCATCCACGTCAGACACAAGAAGATAACCGCAAATAAGTAAAAGATGAATGCTGCCTTCGCAATTCACTTAAAGGTCATCACGTGACTCAAAAATTGATTCATTATTTTCTAGGCCTTAAATTTGGCCAAATTTTTACGCACAAATCGTCGGGAAAACTCAGCCCAGGTATGTTCGGGTTCTGCTGAACAAATATACTTGGTTCATCGTCTAACGGTGGAATTAGTGACGCAGTGGTTAGCGTGGTGAGTTTACCCCTAGAGTTTCTGTGCCTATTGCACCCGACCATAGTCTAATAGCTTTGCTTTAGTCGTTCTTATACCTATGCCTGAAGCATAAGTATGGCTCTTCTGGAGTTATGCGAAAGTCCCGAGTTCGACTCTCGGTTGGGCTAAATTATTTCATTTTTGCCTTCTCAAACAAACAAACTCTTAGTATCTGTTCGATGTGTCTTAGAGAGCCATGTGAGGAGAGCTCGGTTCTTGTTTTCTGTTGACACAGCTCCAGTGTCGAGTGATGTTAACATAACAGGGGAACTCTCAGATGCTTTTTAGTTTCCTATCCGCACCCGATCTCTGCTTCCGCACGAGTTGCATTTTTCGGTCTCCTATTGCCTGACTCCCGTTACTCACATCGTTCACGATCTGATTTAGCTGTCTACGAATCAGGCGTTCAAGCCTACCTCACAGTAAATATCCTTCCGCCGACCTCACAAGTTGCGGTTCGATCGAAAGCACGACCAATGGACATAGCTTCCACAAATGCGAGTCGATATTGACTGAGAGTGAACAAACAGGCACATGTCAGAAGCCCTTTGACCCTTTTCTCTCGAACTTCTTCAACTATGCTGCTAGACCCGACCCGTGCCTGTTCTTCGCGATGGTGTTGTCAATTTGTCGTTGGCCGCCACGGGTGCATCAATCCCATTCTCGATGGAGAAAGGCAGAGTGAATGATTTCGAGTCTAGGTCTAGCATGGCCAACGGTGAGTTTCAAATCAGTGTATCGTATCCATGACCATTTCGATTGGTTGCCGGGTCCTTCCTCATGATGGTTTTCTACTAGGACAACTGCACTCTTCTTTGTCCCATTTTGCCTCTTTCACGGCTTTGCCTTCTGTGATTTCGGCTTGTTCTATAGATGCGAATACTGCTATTCACCAGATTTGTCACTTTGCTCACTTGTTCCAATCTCTGTCAAGCTCTTCTAGTCTCTCTATCAACCTCTCAGTTATTTTAGCCTCATCATGGCTGAGCACGAATGTAAGTAGACCTGGCTTCTCCTGACAAGCTACCAGCCATTTTTCTCCTCATGCCATGTCCGAAAACAGGAATAAAAGCACTGACCCTGCGATGGACAGGCGTAAAACCCAGAATGGAGCTCGCTGAACCCTTCAGCTCAGCACCGGCACCTGATGCTGTCAACCTTCCAAGAATCACCCCTGGCAACATCGCCAGTTGGGTTACGAATATCGGTAACGGTCACCCAGGAGAGTCCGAAGTGATTCATAGCTCTTGCTATCTCCAGAGTTGGGGCACAAAAGCGCATTTCAGCTTGCATCCTCTCTCGACGTAGTTCCTCTCAGTGCTTCGCTGACTGTCGTGACTCCTATGCAGACTCTTGCCCAAGTCTTGCCAAGGTACACAGCGAGGACGGCAGCGTTGGAAGCTCTGCTCTCTCCGCTGAAACCGGCGCTCACTTCCGGGAACTCGATGATCGCCTGGCGCTCTTCGTACTCGATAACGAGCCCGTCATCAAGAACATCCCCGCTGAACCTCTCACGGTCCATGAGAAGATGGTCCTCCCTTTCTCCTTTGAATGTGCTTTTGGCTGGTCAGGTGACGCTCAGGAGTTGGAAGTGACCCCCAAGAGCAAGGAGACCTTTGTGACTAAGCTACATGAGGCCAAGGATGGATGTGCCTTCGTTCAGCGCACTTTGAACGAGTATCAGATGGAGATCAACATGAAAAAGCACCACAGATTCAGTCTCGATTTCCTCAAAAAGCAAACTGAAGCTGTCATCGTCACTCATTACCAGCTCCGTCAGATCGACGGGAAGTTAGACGAAGTTATTGACGAAGTCTATGCTATCAGCGATGAGATAGAGAGTCAAGCTCTCTGGGATGAACTTACCAAAGCATATGAACATGCACTACCTTGGATCATGAGAACGAAGCGGGTTGTGTACGACAACCACGTTTGGTACAAGCTCAACTATACTCTGTCTGTCCACGCAAAGCCTGAAAAGACTTCGGTAAGTCTGTCACGTCTTGTGTTCCGCTGAACTAAGTAGTGGTACAAGAACAATGAATGCTTCGGTGCCCTCGAAGCCTCTTCTCGATAATGGAGCCCAAGCTGCTACTCTTCCAGTGAGTGGCAGACATTAATTGCTTGGTTGACAACTGACTCCAGACAGATTTGGAATGTAAATAGAGTGGGCAACAGGATGAAGCCGAACAATGGCCCTGCAAGTTAGTTTTCGAGCTCTGTCTCCGACCTGGCGCTGACGCTCCTCAGGCTAGAACCGATGGAATAGACACTTGCCCGCATGCAGTATCACAGCCAATCGCGCATAATAGTTCTTTAGTGCATGGAACCAAAGCTTCTCAGTGTGATAAATGCAGCTTATGTAGACAAATATGTCGAAACTGTGGCCAAGGAGATGGCATATGCGCAAATCAGTTCTACTGGTAAAATCAGGTGTATGAACAAAGCATCATTCAGGGGATGGCTATTTTTTAAAGCATCACCTAGCCTGTTGTTAGTAATTTACCCACATCACCTGGGGCTTTCTGACTGTGCTCTGCAGATTTTAAGATGCACGTGGTAAGGCCTTAGAGCGAGATGAAACAGGTCAGCAAAGAGGTTGAGACCTAGGTGAAGAAAATATGTTCATGCGTTTCATATGACACCTTCTTAACTTGCCCCTTGTTGGTTGTGTCAGTCTTCATAACATTGTTGCTCATGTGGTGGACTATTCTTGGTCTATCATTGTCCTACCCAGGCCTCTGCTTGCCACGCAGTGTAACACCATATATCTAACTCTTTCGTGCCAGATTCAGTCAAATAGGCAGATCAGGCTACACACCTTCTGCTCACAGATTTGGGTATCTGAGTTATTTGGCGGCAGCAGAAGCAAAGGCCTCCGTGACCTGTTTCTCAGCCTCTTCCGAGCTGAGGCCATGCTTCTCAGCGACCTTGGCGATGAGTCCTGGCCTGTTGCCAGCGACAGAGGCAAAGTCTTCGGGGGTCAGCTTGTCGAATTTTTCGCGGAGGACAGTCTTGACGGCATCGGCCTTAACAGCGTCGAGAGCGTCGGCCATGGTTAAGAATAAGTCGAAAGGGGTTGAGGCTTAAGGTTTAATTGAAGGTTGTTGGTGGGTTGGAGGTGGAGTGTATATGATGGAAAGACAAAAGAGAAGTTCAGATGGGGGCGGGGTGGTTATGATCATGGTGGGGGTTAGTTGGTTTATATATATAACTTTGCTGATGTCCTTCGCATAGTGGCGGGGTCTCGTTTTGTGTGGTGGGCATGGGCTAATTACAGCAACGTACCAATCCCTCCATCGTTGCACTACTCTCCCTGATTAGCCTGAGCTCAAGCGTCTTGCAGGGTTTCAGAAATTGTCGCTCGCAGACGGAGATGCGGTCAAGGGTGGCTTCATCACCACGTAAACCGACGAATGGGGATAAGGTTACTCCGTGGCGATCCACAGGCACGCAGGTTCAGTTTGTCAAAACCCTGGCTAGCAAGACCCCGACTCACCGATCATCTAGATAATGACACTTGCACGGAACTTCTTCACCGACGCTTGAATCATGGGCCTGTTCTGTCTGACTCTAGTGACATCATCTGTCCATTGTAATGCGACTTCCTCACCCTTCCTCCCTTCCCTAGGCCACTGTCAATGAATGGAGTTGGTGCTGGTCTTGTCTTGCGCCAATGTAGAAGCCATCAATGCGACAGGTCAAAAATTTATACCCGCCAAGTAGGTACCGGTAGTTCTATTCAAAGTGTTCAACATGTATGTACTAGACAATCCTCGTAGCTTACATTCGAATGGCTAGGTAGTATCGAGCTTCTGGCGTTCTCCCACTCCGTTGATTGAAACAGAACAACGAAGAGAGGCTGATTGGTGGGGGAAGAGGGGGGTTGGATGGCGCAAATTCTTAAAGGCGGTGAGGTGAGCCCATTTACGATTGTTGGATTATCGCCCCTGCTGTGAGAAATGGCCCCTTTTTCTCTCGTACCATGCATGCATGATACGAATCAACAGGACGGGCAAATCGAGAAGTCGAAATAGTAACAGGAAAAGAGACACAAGTATCCATTCGTACATCAATGAGCATGTAATTAACCTGAATGGCGATGGGGGAGAAATGCTGGCATGTAGGAATGGATGCAGAGAATGACATTTACATAACAGAGCTTACTGGGTGGTGCTAATCACTTTAGCTAAGGAGTGTAACCCATAGAGTTCAAATGTGTGCCGCGCTGGCGAGCTGAGCCAGGCATGAAGGTGCTTGCTCCGGTCGTTGGAGGAATAGCAGCGGGAATGGAGGCCATTCAGTAGTCATCCCCACAACTCAAGACTTCCTTGTGTGTCTCACGTAGGATAAGAGTCTGTGGACGAATGTAAGCACTCGCGTTAGTTTCATAGAACGCAACATGAACTTACATGTTCAAACTGAGCTGAGTACGATCCCGGAATATCCATCAGAGTTTGATAGGTCTCCATGATCGCATTTGAGACGAGACTCTTGATCTGCCCGGGTAATCAGTATAGACCGACTCTCCATAATGACAGAGTCTTTGTAATCACGCCGGCCAGATACCTCTCCAAGCAAAGTCGGTCAAGATAACGACGGCAAAACTCCAACGCACCAAAATCCTCTCTGATTGTCTTGTGCAGGCGTCCGGCAGCGGCTAAAGGTAAAGACAACGCCAGTGGGGCATTTTCATTCAGCCCATAGCCGCAGATACCCACCTAATTCGCATTTAGGGGCTCTTGTTCACATTTGAGAAAGAGAAGCTCACATCATCGCGCAGGTATCCGCGCCCCGTCGTGCCGAATGTCTCGATGGCGAAGACCTCGCCCTCTTCCATCTTGGTTTGGTCGAGTTCTTCGCAAGTGGTAAAGACTTTCCGCCGTGAATACGATATTGCTTGATGTCATGTGCACTGAGACTCCGCACTGGCTTGACGGGGAAGGGTTTGCCACCGATTTCAACCTCGTAGCTTTCCATCGCTTCTTGGATAGCAGCACTGATATCGCTCACACGCACATCGATGCCAGCGGTCTATTACGGTCATGAGTCATTGCATTAGTCCTCGGTACCATGTGGGAAGCTCGTTGTCTTGATCCCCGTGTCTGTAGCATCCCTGACTGCATCTAAAAGGCTGTCATAGGTGTGATCAAAAGCTATGGTGAATGCGCTGTCGATAATCCAGCCATTGATGTGAACACCAAAGTCAACTTTCATGACATCTTGTTGTTGCAGCACGACATCCTTCTGACCTGGGTTGGGCGTATAATGTGCGACTTGGTGGTTGAGACAGAGACCTGTAGGGAAATCCATGCCGGCCTTGAGGCTGTCCCCGGGCTCCAATCCAGAATGACCCAGCAGCGGCCTTACGCTATCTTCGATTCCTTGGGCGATGTCCAGGAGAGTATGGCCAGGCTTGATGCTTTCCTGTGCCCACAGTCGAGCTTGGCGGTGCACCTCTGCAGCCTTGCGGTAGTTTGGAGAAAGACTCTGTTATCCGACTGCTTACGAGCGCTGTATCGTGGCTTCGGTAGCCGCTGTACGAGCTTTGGAGTAGCTTTGCACTTGCCCCTCAGGATAATTGCCGGATGCGAAGAGGTCGTCCAACGAGACTCTTGGTGGAGACGATTGCTTTGCAGGCTGAGACGCCGTGCTTTTCTTCTTCTTCTCGTTCTTCTTCTTGGTCTTCTTCCGTTTCTGTGAACCTACAACTTCTTCGGCCGACAAAGGGTTCTCTAGCGTCCCAGGCTTGTTTCCCGTCATCGTCGTCGCTCTCCTCATTGCCTCCATTGTCTCCGAGACAGCCATCTCCGTCTCGAGACGGATGCGAGCCCTGAGGCTCACCACCAACGCGACAGGCTCCATCTGAGCGGGATGGTTCGCCTTGATGAAATTAGGACAAGTATCTCGGCATAAATGTGCCACATACTACGGGTTCGGTGATTTTTTTGTTTTCCGGACTTTTGGATCCCATACCGACATTGACAAGTTCAACAGTTTGGAATACTGTGGACTGTGGCGAGGATTGACGACTGGGTTTCAGAGCAAATACTAGGAGTGAAGATGTGATAGTAAGCAGTATTGGCCCGCTCGCTAGCCTCGATTAAGAATGCTACAATATGATTGGCGGATGGCTTGATCACCAGGTACCCCTCTGGTGCCATTTTCTCTCAGCATCCTATTAGTCCCTTTATCTGCCTTGGTCTTGTCATTGCCTGCTAGATAGCCATCGTGGTGGGCACTTCAGTCATCAGGACCCACAGGAGATCAATGTTAAAAAGAGCGTGAGAGTGAGGAGGCGTGAGATAACCGAACATCCCCCAGGGATTGCCGAGGGCGCTAAACAAGGACGAGAATGATGTATATCCACATTCAAGTGACAAAGACTACTCGCTTTTAGGGATAAATCTATATAGAGCATTAGTTTCCCCGATTTAGCAAAGGTCGCACCAGCGCCTCTCTCCTCTCAAGACCTTTGGTTTAGTCAAGCTGTGCCTCGAACTCATCCTCGTACACTGCTTTCCCCTCTGACTCTCCAGTTTTGATCTTCTCAAGCTGATTCTTCACAAAGTGTTCATAATGACTATCAGCCAGGCTCTTCGCCCTCTCCTTCTCTAGATTCTCCTCCCTGCCAAATGGGTCAATTTCGCTAACTTCGCCGTCTGGTGGAGCATTGGCAAAATAGCCTTTGTCGTTACTCTGCAAAGCAGCTGACGGGTCGTGGATATGGAAGCCATTAACTGCGGATGGCGGGTTGCCAAGCGAGCGAGAGGTTGAGCTGCGACGGATGCGTGGGGTTCGAGGGCCATCAGTGCCTTCTTCGGATATTCGGGTGTTCTTTCTGGTGACATAGCGGGAGAGCATATCATCGAAATAATGTGCTGCACCTGTTGCAGGGGTGCGAGGCGTTTGTGGGAGGCGACAGTTTATGCCAGTGTCGTGAATTATCTTGGCTATGAGACCTGTCCAACCACATTGGTGGGTAGCCCCAAGGCCGCGGCCAGAGTCGCCATCGAAGAACTCGTAGAACCACAAATAATCCTTCCAATGAGGATCGAAATCAAGCATCTCGTTCCCGTTGTTGATCGCTCGGCGTCCTTCGCTATCCCTGGCCATCAGATGCTGAAGTCTGTGCTGGATTTCTTCCGCGACATGACCCAGATGCATATACTCACCAGAGCCTGTAGGGCATTCGATCTGAAACGAGGGCCCATAGAACATGTAGAAGCGAAGTAACGATTCAACAAGCAGGAAGTTGACGGCAAGCCAGATCGGGCCTCTCCAGTTGGAGTTTCCGCCAAATAGTCCCGAATCGGAGTCTCCAGGAATGTAGCTGACCTTGAATACCTGGCCATTGACATCCATTGAAACAGGGTTCTTCTCATGATACTTTGACAGCGATCGGATGCCATGGTCAGACAAGAATTCAGTTTCATCGAGCATGCGTTTCAGGATCTTCTCGAGTCTGTCTTTTGACACCAGAGAAAGCAGCAGCCTCTCGTCTTTCCCTCGCTTTCGCATCGAGGCGATGTTCCGTTCGGCAACGTCGTGACGATTCTGGATGAACCAGTCCATTCTTCGCTTGAAGTTTGGGAACTTGCTGATGAGCTCAGGCTCCAGTGTGCCCACTGCAAATAGCGGGATCAAGCCAACCAGGGACCGAATGTGCATCTGTTGTATCCATGGGCCACCCCAGGAGATTGCGTCGTAGTAGAATCCATCCTCATCGTTCCAAAGAGACTTCTCTTGGTTGTCAGTACGAAATGTCATGGCGTCGGAGATGAGGATGAAGTGTTCGAAGAACTTGGAAGCAATGTCTTCGTACGTCCTGCGATGCTTGGCCAATTCAAGAGCAATGTTCAGCATAGACAAGCAGTAAAAAGCCATCCAGCCAGTGCTGTCAGCCTGCTCCAGAACACCGCCAGTGGGAAGCGGCTCGGATCGATTGAAGAGACCGATGTTGTCCAGGCCGAGGAAACCCCCTTCGAATACGTTCTTGCCGTCAAAATCTTTGCGATTGACCCACCAAGTGAAGTTTAACAGCAGCTTCTGGAAGACTCGTTCTAAAAAGTCTAGGTCTTGACGGCCGTACATCTTCCGCTCGATCTTGAACGTTCGGAAGACTGACCATGCATGAACGGGAGGATTGACGTCCCCGAAATTCCACTCGTAAGCAGGCAGTTGGCCGTTGGGGTGCATATACCACTCTCTTGTCATCAAATCCAGCTGTTTCTTGGCAAAATCGGGATCGACCATCGCAAGCGGTACACAGTGGAAGGCAGTATCCCAAGCCGCGAAAAAGGGGTACTCCCACGAGTCGGGCATTGACAGGATGTCATCAAGATACATATGCTTCCACTGTGAATTTCTCACATTCATTCGCTCAGGCGGTGGAGGAGGCATGTTCGGATCGCCCTTGGCCCACTGATCCCAGATGAAGTAGTAATGCTGCTTACACCAGAGCATGCCAGACAGAGCCTGGCGCTGGATATTCTGCAAGTCGTCTGCTAGAGGCAGTGGGCTGATGCGGTAGTAAAACTCGTCTGCTTCCTGCCTTCGCAGCTCAATGATGTCATCCAAGAGCTCTTCGTCAAGGTGGCCATCAAAGCGTTTGGACACGCGGAAGCGAACAACAGCACATTCTCCAGGGGGTACACCCTCGTCGCGGCCAAAGTCATACCATGCGGCACACTTTGTCCCCGTGCATCGTGGGTTGATAGCACCTTTCTCCTCGTCAACAATCCATCTATGGAAAGCATCCTTTACGTAGGGCTGCTTGTTCTTGGTGCCGTACAATCGCTCGTGGTTGGTGTCATTGTCGGTGAACATCAGCTGAGGGCGGATGTCATCCGCACCGGGACCACAGCCGGGGGAAGGGGAGAGCTGTAAGAAGCGGTTTCCGAGTTTATAATGCTTGGATTGGGCCGTCATTGGCCCCACAATTCGGATGTTGGGTTTCTTTTTCGGGTCTTCATGGCCCCAAGTCCAAGTGTTCCTGAACCACATGTGCGGAATGATGTGCAAGGGCGCTGGCTCCGGGCCTCTGTTGTACGCTGTTACTCTAAACAGCAGCTCGTCAGGATCGTCAGTTTCTTTGGCAGTTTCAATGAAGATGTCAAAGTATCTGTCGTCTTGGAATGCATCCGTGTCAATCAAGTTGTACTCTCGCTCTTCGCGACTGCGCTTCTGATTCTCTTCGATGAGCTCCTCATAGGGAAACTTTCGCTGGGGATACTTGTAGAGGAACTTCATGTAGGCTAGGGTGGGTCAGCTCAATCCAGGTATCATGTCGTGATAGCAGCTGCTCACAGTGTGTCGGGGTGTTGTCTAGGTGAAAATGAGCCTCTTTGATACTCTCGCCATGGTTTCCTTGCGGATTGCTCAGCCCGAACAGTCTCTCTTTGAGGAATTCGTCCTGCTCGTTCCAAAAGGCAAAACCAATATTCTGCAGACCGTGGGTGTCGGACACTCCAGCGATGCCGTCCTCGCCCCATCGAAAGGCTCGGGACCGCGCTTGGTCATGGGAAAAGTGACTCCAAGCATCACCGTTGGCCGAATAGTCCTCTCGGACGGTGGCCCATTGGCGTTCGGCTACATAAGGACCCCATTTCTTCCAGTACTTAACCCTCTCTCGGTCTTCCTGGAGCCGTTTCTCCTCCTCACAGAGATATTCGTGGTGGTCAACGACTACCATGGCTGCTCTAATCCGGGAAGGCTCGAGATCGCCACAGCATGCTCTGTGGCTGTTGCTCTCAGCTCATAACCACCAGCAACAAACAAATAAGCAAGCTATCTGGAAAGCATAGAAATAATATGTCCCCGGGGAACCTAAGCGTGGTGTAGAAAGTGACGTGAATGTACGGTAATCCCAATAATGTGATTCCTCTAGGTAACTGTTGGGCCGCCTACAACCGGCCAGGCACCTGAAACATAGTTGAACAGAATTGCTGTAATAACTTAATTACTTCGCAATTGGCGGGTGTAAACTTTCCGGGGGCCAAAAGCCACGTTTCTAGGCCCAACGCATTTTCAGTTCCGGAGGAAAAGGCCAATCTCGGGTGCCGACACGGCAGGCTAATTTAGTTTGTTAACAATACTGCAAGTTATATTATTATTAACTGTTTGCCAGGTTACGGCAGCCGATGTGCGTGGGGGGATACATGTACTACAATACATCAGATCTACAGCTGCCAGGTCCTGATGCAGCTCCCTGTCATCTAAACAGCTTGCTGATCTCCTTCATGTGTTGCTCCCGCACTTCCTTCTTGCTCAGTTGTTTGTGATTTCTGCTCATGGTAACGTCGGCGAGCTGCTGTTTCTTCTTCTGCAGTTCAACGATCTTACTCTCGATACTGTCCTTGATGAGATACCTCTTGATAACGACGTCTCGCTTCTGGCCAATTCGATATACGCGATCGACTGCCTGAGTCTCGGCAGCAGGGTTCCACATTGGCTCCATGATGAACACCCGGGATGCAGCCGTGAGGTTGAGACCCTGGCCGGCGGCTTTGATCGAGGCGAGCAGAATTGTGACATCGTTGTCCGTGGCCAGACTCTCGAGTACTCGCTTTCGTTGGGCGAGTGACATCGTGCCGTCGATGCGAACGAACGAGTGGCCATTGGCAGCCAAGTCTCGTTCTATAAGATTCAGGTTCGATGTGAATTCTGAGAACACGACGCACTTGATCGGCGGTTCACCTTGGGCGATGAAGGCCTTGCTGTCTTCGCTCATGTACTCGATGTCCTTCAGTAAAGCCCTAGTCTTCGTGCTTGGACCACTGTAGTTGTCTTTCTCTATCTCCGCTGCTGCTCCCTCGTCTTCCTTCGCCTTGTAGTCAGGAGCCTCGTCTGGCAAGGAATCAAGTGTCTCGGGGACCGAACCTTTGATAGGGATGCACTGGGCCGCTATCTGCAGGTTGCAGAATGGACAACTGATGGGAACTTTATCATTCGCAATCTCCCAAAAGGAGGACTTGTATGCTTGGAAGCAATCAGCGCAAACCACGTCCAAGCAAGGCAGCACGAAGCATCGTTCTCTGTCTTCTTCGGCGTCGAGCTCGCGCGTTGGACTCTCGCCAAACAGCTGTTTGGCGCATTGATCACAAAAATCGACGCTTGCGTCCACCATCATCTTGATATGTTCGTAGGCATCGCGCTTGGTAATCGATCGATTTGTGTTTTCCTCGTCAACAACAATAGGCTCATCAACCGTAATGCCCTTCAGAACAGCGAGATCTTTCTCCTTGAGTAAATCTCGGCCATGAGCACAAATGAGTCTCAAAGTCATGATTGCTTGCAAGACGTGGTGTTGCACCCCACTCCTCTTCTCCTTCGACTGTGCAAGCTGTGTAAATTCTAGACGAGCTCTTTCTTTGAAAAGATCATGCATTTTTTCTTCTGCTTCAGTGAACTCCAAATGTTGGATAAAATCGAGCCGCTTGGGCAGATCAATTTTATCCCTCAACCGTCTGAGCGTAAATGAGTCGACAAAGACTCGCAGTTTCATCAGAAATGCTGGATCTCCTGCCAGAGCGGGACTGCGTATGTACTGATTGAAGCGAGCTACGCTGTCATAGGGATACAGTCGTAGGAACCTAGTAAGCGCACCCAAGTCATCGATCCGATTCTGGATGGGGGTGCCTGTTAGAGCCCATCTCCGCTGGCCCCATAGCTTGTTTACCGCTTCAGACTGCGCTGTTCGCTGTTCGCGGATTGTATGCGCTTCATCGAGAATAACCCGAAACCATTTGATCTGCTTTAGAGGCGTCTTCGACATCCCGCGGGCCTTGTGAGAGTAGTCAGATGAAACGGTTCCGTATGTGGTGATGACTATGTGGTACTTGGCGATGTCGTAAGGGTTGCGTAGGCGGTTCGGCCCGTGATATACATAGTAATTGAGTGCTTCAGGATCGACGTGCTCACGAATCTGATTTTCCCAATTTTGGACCGTGCTTGTCGGACAAACGATGAGTGTGGCTTTGGAGTTGCATAGCAAGTCGGCCTCAGCTTCTCCTGTTCGTACAAATTTGGCTTCTGCAAAGTCTTTGGCTGTTTCGACTGTGCTTGCAACTAACGTGAGTGCCTCAAGAGTTTTCCCTAGGCCCATGACGTCTGCCAGCAGGCCACCTAGCACCTGTTCGGGCTCCTCGTCCACCCTATAGCCCGAGACAGGATCTTCGTAGGTGATCAGCCCCTTCGCCGTGACCTTCTTTCTCCACAAAGATGAATTTTCATCTTCTCTGTCACCAAAAGTCCGCGGCTTTTCATGCCTCAACATGAATGTCAGAGCTTGTTTCTGATGTGGCAACAACGCTGTACGAATGCTTTCAGGTGCAACAGTCTCTTCAAGCATCGTCTGGCCAGAAAAATGATCAAATATCTTGGAAACTTCGGAATTGATTTCTTCCATCGTCCGGGTGTCGCTGAGTACATTACCGCTAGGTCTAGAGGCGTTGGTCAAGGTTTGGGTAATGCCTCTTTCTCCATGTGGGTTGACAATGGGGATACCCTTGTCTGGACTTAACGGCGTGATGAACCACCTGTTGTGCTGGCCGAAGAGCTTTCCCAACTTCTCCACGTCTTCCCTCCTCGCGTAGATATTTATCCTGATTGAGATTCGTTCGGATGTTGGCTGGTGCGGCCACTGGCGGTCATTGATCTTTCGTCTCGGCAGGATACGCGGCTGTGTTCGAAGTCCACGCAGTCCATCCATTGCCTGTGATAGAGGAATGGCGTTGTCGCGATCAAGTCTCCCGAATTCTACCCCGTGAAAGTCGATGAGGTCGATGCGGTTAGATTTGGGTTCGCCATTTCGTCTTAGCATACAGATTATGAGAGGCCACTGGCTAGGTGAATCGAATAAGTTCTTCGCCTTTGGCTTCGGCACAAGATGTATCTGGGCCCATGCGTTAATGGAACCCACGCATACCTCTTCGTCAACGACGCTCCGGGATCCAGTCACTTGAATCTCGCTGTCGATATGTTCATCATCGTCATCCGTTGTCAAGTCGACCACTGCCCTCTGAAGGGTTTCAGGTGAGATTTGCTCTAGTGACTTGGGCTTGAGATAATCCCCAACCACCCCGCTATTCGTGTGATGAAAAGTGTGTCGTCCGTTTACAATCTGCCCGTCCTTATCAATACCTTGCGTGCCTAGTTTCACCTTCTTCTGAGGCGGTTCGGTGCGGTCCTCGGCGCCATAAAGGTTGGCTAGCAGATTCTTTGGCGGGGCAGCCTGGGAGAGTGGAAGACTGTTTGTTGCGGCGGAGATTGGAGTAGATGGATGGCTTATAGGTTCCATGGCTTGCCTTGTTACCGTATCAGAAGGGGACTTTGAATCCTTGATTTTGAAGGCGCCCTTCGGATTCAGCAAAGTTCGCGGATTGTAAGAGCGTCCTGTAGGTGACGCATCGGATCTTGTTGCGCCGGGAGATACGACAGCGTCGCGCTCAACTTGACTAGCATCTACTCTGGGGTCTGATGATTGCTGGATAACAGTCTTCTTAATTGCTGTGTCTGTAGAGATTTGATTTTTGATTCCTGAGACAAGTAGCAAGATCAGTGAATGTCGAAATGCGAGAAGGACTCATTCACTCGACTTCACTCCCCCAGTGATGTCAGTTGGCTTACCCCTTCTCTCCAGCTGCTTCTTCATGGCCTTGCGATCTAGCAACAACCTAGGATCCATTTTCACAAAGATGATGGCTATTGCCACGATGTTGTTGCCCCTAGGACGCGCTTGCTATCCCACATCCCTAGTTCATTATGTAAATGGTCGAATTTATCAGACCGAATCATTGCTATTGAAGACGGAATGGCAAAGACAAAACCTCTTTATGGCCCACGAGTTGGAAGGATATTGCTGACTATTACTTGCCTATGGCTGCCTTATAAGCCGCATGGTTGGAAAAATACCCGACTTTTCGCCAAAATCACGAGACTTTCCCACTTATCGAACCACCACGAGTTGTAAGTTTCCTGACAGCAGTGCCATAGGGAACAGTACAATAGGCATGATATTCTACATGTAGTTGAGATTGCATCTATCCTTCTGGAATTAACTCTCGTCAAGGGGCTACCGATTGACGCGAAAATCTTGCAACTTCATGAAGTCCTCAATGTTCCCACCAAAAAAGTGTGCTCGTAGCATCGGTCAAGTCGATTTGTTGAAAGAAAAACTTCTAACAGCTTCAATATTTAGGTACAAGTCAAGTAAGTATGTTGAATTGTGGCCTGCTGCTAGTCTCGGGATGGCTTAAACTGGTGCTGTAGAAATGATGAGCGCATTCCGGCCCAACACTTGATTTGAGAGACTTTATCGCTGACTTATGCCTTTAACTGTAGTCCATTCATATATCCTGCCCTACTAAGGGAGACAATCAATCTTTCCCAGCCCATTTATACCGTTAAGGACGCTTTCACCGAAGTCGAGTCTATGGCATCCAATAGCTTCTCCCTGTCGACACGCATCCCTCTAAACAATGGACGCTCTATCCCTCAGATCCATCTGGGAGTATATCTGATGACTGGCCGAGAGGCTTCAGAAGCCGTCAAGCATGCTCTAACGGCGGGCTACAGGGCCATAGATTCCGCGCAGATGTATCGAAATGAACGCGAATGTGGGCAGGCCATTCTGAGCTGGCTGAATGATAGAAGCTCCAACACCTCTGCGCTGAAAAGGGAAGATATATTTTTCACCTCCAAGCTTGCCTCCAATACATCATATAGTGCAGCAAGAAAATCAATCTCGCAGTCTGTAAAGACATCCGGTCTTGGATATATTGATCTATTCTTATTACATTCTCCATACGGTGGAAAGAGAGTGCGACTCGCAAGCTGGAAGGCTGTTGAGGATGCCATTGAGGCAGGTGAGATCAAGACTGGCGGAGTGAGCAATTACGGCGTCAAGCATCTTGAAGAGCTGCTCGCGTCAAATCCTCGGATAAAGCCTGCCGTCAATCAGATTGAGGTGCATCCTTTTAACACACGCATAGGGATTACGTCGTTCTCCCAAGCGAATGGCATCCTGGTTGAAGCGTACGCACCTCTTGCGCGAGCTCTCAGAATGAAGCACCCGACCATTGTCGCCTTGTCACAGAAGTACAGTTGCACGCCAGCACAGTTGATGGTGAGGTGGTCTGTACAACATGGTTTCATTCCACTTCCAAAATCTGTCTCCAAAGACCGGATCTGGGCGAATGGGAAGATCGACTTCTTTGAGATCGAGAGCAAGGATATGAAGACCATGGATGAACTTGACGAATACCTGGTCACAGATTGGGATCCTGTCGACACCGACTAGAGGTATGCTTGTACCACCAAGCTGTGATCTCATACACCAGAACGACCTCTGTCTTCCGAATTGAGGTCGAATATACCTAGTGGGATGCGGATGCAGAACGACTAAACGCTGCGTACTCCATGAGATGGCTAAACCACAGATTGATGCAGCTCGCAGCATTCAGCAGGACACGCTACATGTGGGGTTGCAGAAGTCAACCTCATCTCTTGATACTGTAGCTAGAAATAGCACTTTCTAAAGTTGCACGATTTAAGCTTGGTAGATCATCCTTTTGTGCCTCTGGGGCATTGTCTGACACTTAAGTCTGTAAATATTGTTCGTTCTCCGTGTGTCACGTTATTGCGAGTCTGTTGATGCTCACCTCTCCGTCTCAGACACGAATCTTGTGTGGACCCTTGGTCCCGGCCCTTCTGAATATGCATGGAAGGCCTAAGCAAGTCGCAATCTCTTCAAAGAGAGTACGGTAGCTTCCTTGTTTTGAAGAATCCAGACAGCCTGATGCACACTTGTTGGACAAAAGATAGGTCCGAAACCGCAGTGCTATGATCGATTGATTGTATCTATTGGCTCCATCTAAAGAGGGGCCGTCACCTCGATATATATGCGCACCTCGTATGCTTGTGCGATATCGGCATGTAACGTTGGGCCGAGTAGTATGATCATCTAGACGACTGTTGTCTCACGATCAGAGACGGTCGATTTACTATATGCGATCATCGTTGATCGGCAGGGTCATGTGCTGAGAGGTCTTGGCATGTGTGTCCAACAGTTGGGGAGCGTGGGCCACTCGGTGGTGTGGGCCACTCGGTGGTGGATTACATTAAGGGCCGATAGGGCTGGATTGCTGGCTGAAGCATAAGGTCTAAGTTAACTAGTTTAGTGATTATACAGCATTAAAAATGTTGTAGGTTAATTAATTTAAGAATTTATTAATTAATTATTTATTCAATTAAGGTCTATTATTAATTCTTAGTAAAAGAGTGTTTTGTGAGAGGGATTTGCTGCGTTAAACCGGTGGTTCTTCAGGTTCCAGGCGGTTATCGTTCTAAGATAGGTTACTTATAGAACAGTATAACTAGTTAGATGCGTCCGGCTTTCACCACTGACTCGTGGTGGGGAGTGCGGGGCTGATTTACTCATTGCTGAGCTTCCGTGAGGACCTTGCTACAAAAGTACAGGCCAACACACTCAACTTCACTTCTCCACCATTGTCGACGGCCCGTAGGATCCATCCATCCATCTAATTTGGGGGGCCGGGTGTACTTGCCCTGAGATCTGTCACCGTCGTCGAGAAGAGCCTTTCGCCGGACTAGGGATGGCCTATTCTTACTCCTCAACGAGTCCACAGCCATATTTCCCAGGCTTTCAACATCCACAGGACCACGCGGACACACAGCTAGAGGACTTTCAGCTGAACTCTAATTCGGTGTGTGTGCTGTACAGGAGGTTGATGAAATTGTTAATCTTCTGCAGGACCCATTCGATACTGCGTTCATGTCCTTTCAGCAGAACTTCCATTACGATGATTCGACCTTCTTGGCGCAGCACAATAATGAACTTCCTCCGCATGCACATGGACCGACTTCACCCAAACACACGGGCCATGACTCAACTGTATCTATGCCTGAGGTAGATATCAGCAAGGTCCAGCCGGGCATGAAGGAGACGCCACTTGACGAGACTGGAATTGCGTTAGCCAACCGGAGCAGCAGCGAAGAGAAGGACACATTAACCCCGCAGCAGAGCCGACGGAAGGCACAGAACAGGGCTGCGTGAGTAACTCCAGAACAATGGCCGGATGGGGATACTACTGACGTAAAGATAGACAACGAGCTTTTCGAGAGCGGAAAGAGAAGCACGTAAAGGACCTGGAAGCAAAGCTAAACAGTCTTCAGCATCAAGCAGCGTGGCTGAATGGCGAGAATGAAAAATTACGGCGCGAGATTGCCAAGATTGCGACTGAAAATAAAATCCTAAGAGCTACGTCGGGATCTTCGTCTCATAATGGAGCAACGCCCTTGACGACAGCGCCTGATGAGCTGGTAGGCCCTTTGGCATATACACCTACTGACCCTGTGCCAGGCAAGAAAATGTCAGATAAATATATGGACTCCAGGCATACCCATTTCATCTCGTTGAAGATGCTGGCGATTGATGACGAGACGGGAGTGCCACTTCTTGGGACTGGAGAAACGTGGGATTATATCCAAGGCCACAAGCAGGTCAGAAAGGGTCTCGTTGACGTTGGAGACGTATGCGTGAGACTCAAAAGGTTGGCGAGGTGCGACGGGCAGGGACCAGTTTTCAAAGAGTGTGACATACGCGATGCTATTGCCGAGAGTGCCGTTGCGGGGGGGCGAGATGAGCTGCTATGAATGTTTCACTAAGACATACGGTGGTTCTCACAACGTTAGCAGGAATAGTGGTTCGCGAGCATGTGAGGGCACTTGAGCACTATGCCATCAGCGTTGGCGCTTGGGAGCATGCCTTTGCATATGGCCTATACACAAATGGGTGGGATTTTGGCATCAAGTTCGATCCATGACTGATTCAGTTGAGGAGCATGTAGGCGTCACAATAGATATCTAGGCTGTGTTGATTCGTGCAAAGGCTGGTCTGCCCAAACTCTGTACACCGCTTCTACTGCTGGTTGGTTGCAGTATATCGCGTGAACTATTACTTATCAGCGTTCATCGTGTCGGCCAGATCGACCTGTTTCCTACTTCTGCGAAGGTATTCGTATTCGTGGCAATCCCCCATCCTGGCCTATATTTCGCGGACAGCGACGCCGGTGAGAGGAAGTGACTTGCCAATTTCCATTGTTGAGAGAGATGGCCACCGCCTGGCCACCTGCTCAGTCATCCTGCTCGGGCATCTTGCTGACTGTGCACGACGGACATCTGGAAGCGGGGTTTGGATGTACTTGCGTGCTTCTTATATGGCCATCTTCTTGATGCAGGGAAGGGTTGACTGAACAATCGGCTCAATCCCAATCGTCGTCATCGTCATTGGCAGCTCCTGCACTACTCTTGATCTTCTGGTTTGGGAGACTGTCTTGATCCTCATCGCTGTCTCGCCTCTTCAGGCGCGCGTCACTCTCATTCGCCGCACCCACCTCAACCAGCACTTTCTCCAAGTCCTTCAGCCTCGTCTTCACGCCATTCAACTCCCTCAGCGTCAGAATCTGTCTTTTTATATCGCCGTCCTTATACACCAAGATGGTCGGACAGTTTCTCTCGGGATAGCCTTCAATACACATGTCGGCTTTTGCCTCACAAAACTTGATGTCGCCATACTTAACCGATGCTTGGCGCCACACCTCGCTCAAAACCCTTGACTCAACATTGCTTCCCAATGAGCTGGTCAAGTTGACAAAGACAAAGGCCTTTTTGCTAGCTTCGGTGACGTCTCGGGTATAGTCACGCTTCTGCAGCGGGTACACTTGGCCATAGACACTGGCCTTCTGCAGAGCCGACAGTTCCGCTAATCGTTTGTTGCGGTACTGGGCCAGGAACTCCTCGTCTTCATCGTCCTCAAGCTCATGGAGTTCATCGAGGTCCTTGTCCTCTAGCCGGTTTTCATGTGCACGTTTCTCGGCCTCGATGAGGGCCTCCTGGATGATAGGGTCTGGGTCCGGAGGCTTTTCTGGAATGATGCCTTTGGACCGGAGAATGTCGTTCCATTCTGTGTCGGCATTGGGGTTGTCGACAGGAACATTGACTGGCAGATCCATCTTGGAGCGAGCACACGTAAGCGAGATGTGAAGTCGCTGCCTCAGCGTCGTCATGGTCAGTCGGCTACGGGATACCGCAAGCGCCACAGATGCAGTAATTCCGGGCGCCCACAACCATAATTCAACCATGTTCGACAACGAACACGCTAGCACCAAGTGAACTCAGGGTGTGCGTGCACTGCAATATCTGCATTGGCGCCCTCTGTACTTGTCCCTGACTCTGCCCCTCTCTCCTGCTCGCGCCTGCGCCATGGCCCTACGATAATCGTGATAAGACCGACCGCTCAACTGCGCCAAGGACCCGTCACCGTCCCCCCCCTCGACCCCGTCCTCCTGTACCGCCCGACGAGGGCCATTGCCCATCATGAGTTTTGCAAAGAAGGACGAAGACGCCGACCACTCCGGCTTCAGGCTGGACCGCACGTCCGTCTTCCAAGATGGTGGGTCGCCCTGCCACTCCTCGCTGCACCACCCTCCTCCTACTCTTCCTCCCCCCCTCCTCTCTTCCTTCACCACCACCACTGCTACTACTACTACTACTACTACTACTACTACTACTACTACTACTACTACTACTACTACTACTCCTCCTCCTCCTACTCCTCCCCCCTCCTCCTCTTCCTTCCCCTCCTCCTCTTCCTTCCCCTCCTCCTCTTCCTTCCCCTCTCCTCCCCTCCTCCTCTTCCTTCCCCTCTCCTCCCCTCCTCCTCTTCCTTCCCCTCTCCTCCTCTTCCTCCTCCTACTCTTCCTCCCCCCCTCCTCTTCCTTCACCACCACCACTGCTACTACTACTACTTCTAGTACCACTACTAACTGTCTCTCAGCCCGGCTCTTCAATTCGTCCCCTATATCTCCGCGAAAATGCCGAATCCTTCTTACCAAGATCGCCGTGCTCCTCTTCACAGGAGAGAAGTTCCCCACCAATGAGGCCACCACCCTCTTCTTCGGCATCTCCAAACTGTTCCAGAACAAAGACCCTTCCCTCCGCCAGATGGTCTACTTGATTGTCAAGGAGCTGGCTCACTCGGCAGAAGACATCATCATGTTTACTGCCATCATCCAGCGAGATGTGACTGTGGGCAGCGAAGTCATCTACAAAGCCAACGCTATCCGAGCACTGTGCAGGATCATTGACGGCACCAATGTCCAGGGCATGGAACGACTTATCAAGACGGCCATCGTCGACAAGTCGCCTGCAGTATCTTCGGCCGCGCTTGTTTCGTCATACCACTTACTCCCCATCGCCAGAGATGTGGTCAAGCGGTGGCAGAGCGAAACTCAGGAGGCGGCAGCTGCCAAGTCTGGTGGCGCCTTCCTCAGCTTCTCCACCGGCTCTTCGCATGCGCTGTCGGCGGCGAATACCAACTACATGAATCAGTATCATGCAATTGGCCTATTGTACCAGATGCGATCTCATGACCGGATGGCGTTGCAAAAAATGGTACAGCAGTATGGCGCTGCCGGTGCAGTTAAGAGCCCTGCCGGCGTCATGATGCTGGTGCGACTGGCGGCGAAGCTGGCCGAAGAGGACCCCAATCTTCGAAAGCCGATGGTGCAGATGTTGGACACCTTCTTGCGCCACAAGAGCGAGATGGTCAACTTCGAGGCTGCAAAAGCCATATGTAACCTGCCAGATGTGACCGATGCCGAGGCAACACAGGCAATCCATGTTCTGCAACTCTTCCTTACATCGCCAAGAGCCGTCACCAAATTCGCTGCCATCCGCATCCTTCATGCCTTCGCCTCGTTCAAGCCCCAGGCAGTCCATGCTGCCAACCCGGATATCGAGGCGCTCATTTCCAACTCCAACAGATCCATTGCCACATTTGCCATCACGACCTTGCTCAAGACTGGCAACGAGAGCAGCGTTGACCGACTGATGAAGCAAATCTCCAGCTTCATGTCCGAGATCACGGATGAGTTCAAGATCACCATTGTCGAGGCTATTAGAACACTATGCATGAAGTTCCCCAGCAAGCAAGCTGGGATGCTCACCTTCCTGAGTGGCATTCTGCGAGACGAAGGTGGCTACGAATTCAAGCGTGCCGTGGTCGAGAGCATGTTCGATTTGATCAAATTCGTCCCTGGCAGCAAAGAAGAAACGCTGTCTCATCTATGCGAATTCATCGAGGACTGCGAATTCACCAAGTTGGCGGTGCGAATCCTGCATTTGATTGGCGTCGAAGGCCCCAAAACACCACAGCCCACCAAGTACATCCGCTGCATCTACAACCGCGTCGTTCTCGAGAATGCTCTGGTCCGTGCTGCCGCTGTCACTGCTCTGGCCAAATTCGGCGTCGGTCAGAAAGACCCGGAGGTGAAGAAGAGCGTCACCGTCCTCCTGACAAGATGTCTTGATGACACGGACGACGAGGTGCGAGACCGCGCCGCACTCAATCTCAGGTTGATGCAGGAACAGGATGATATTGCTGAGCGTTTCGTCAAGAACGACTCGATGTTCTCTTTATCGACCTTTGAGCACGAGTTGGTCATGTACGTTACTTCGACCAATAAAGCCACGTTCAGCACTGCTTTCGACGTCAGCACCATACCAGTGGTGTCCCAGGAACAAGCACTGGCAGAAGAGCGGACCAAGAAGCTAACGACTGCCACACCAACGCTCAAGGCTCCAGTACCAGGCCTGCCGAAGCTAAAGACGAATGGTGCAGTAGAAGGCGCTTCTTCCGCTGCAGCCACAGCCCAAAAGTATACAGAGATTTTGTCCAGAATACCCGAGCTGGCCGCTTATGGCCATGTGCTTAAATCCAGTGTCCCTGTTGAGCTCACAGAAAGCGAGACTGAGTACGTGGTGACTGCTGTCAAGCATATTCTCAAAGACGCAGTTGTCATTCAATATGACATCAAGAACACGCTCGAGTCTACCGTTCTCGACAATGTCACCGTCCTTGCAGCCCCGTCAGAAGATGAGCCTGTACTGGAGGAGGATTTCATCATTCCAGCATCCCGCCTCAAGACCAACGAGCCAGGCGTCGTGTATGTGGCATTCAAGAAGATCGATGGAGAGCGTTTCCCCATCACGTCGATATCCAACAGCCTCAAGTTCACCAGCAAGGAGGTCGATCCCACTACGGACGAGCCTGAAGAGACTGGTTACGATGATGAATATGAGATCGAGAACATTGAGCTGTCAGGAGCCGACTTTGTTACACCTGCTTTCGCTGGCAGCTTTGACCACATATGGGAAGGAACTGGTGCCAACGGCGAGGAGGCAAGCGAGACGTTGGCACTAGAGAACTTGAAGAGCCTGACTGGTAAGTGCTGGCCTTCTGTGACTTTCAAACCACCCGACTGATGTCTCCCAGATGCAACAGAACAAATATCGTCCGTCTTATCGCTCCAGCCACTTGAGGGCACAGACGTTGTTCTGTCACAAACAACTCATACATTGAAGCTTTATGGCAAGTCCGTCAGTGGTGGCCGAGTCGCCGCTTTAGTCAAGATGGCATACTCGGCCAAAACCGGTGTTACTACCAAAATTCAAATTAGGGCGGATGAGGCAGGCCTTGCACAAGCTATCTTGTCAGCTATAGCCTGAAACGAAGGGTCGTAAAGATACCGTAGATGGCGATCTGGAGGTATCTGGAGCAAAAGAAACGTGACTGTCTCTTGGTGGATCGCTTACCTGTCCCGCGGTATTACCACACACATCCTATCATAAACAACCTCGATTGTGAAGCTTGCCATCCTGCTTTTCTCATGGTCCTTTGTCGTCTCTCTTCAGGCACTGAATCTTCTGAGTCCCATTGCCGCAGGAGGAGCATTAGGCTTGGCTGATCTTCATTCATGTGGCCTCCCATCGGCCTGGAATGACTCAAAGTAAATACGATCTGCCTTCCTTGTATCCTCCCAACCCACCTGACTTATCGATCGCCAATAGCAAACTAGTTGCCCGTTTACAAGCGACGTAGGAGACATACATGAAGCTACTGTCGCACTCTTGCTTAACGCAAACACTGTCGCTGCGCATCAATCTGCAACAACATCATCGTTCCCTGTCGTCATATCGTCTCAACATATTCAACCTAAAAGACATGCCCGAATTGAATCTCTCTGCTATTCCAACCGCCACCAACAACCCGGATTACCCTACCTCTTCTAATAATACGAGCCACGACAACCCCCAGTCTTACTCGGACCAAAAACACCTTCGAAGCAGCCGAAAAGCCAGCGGCCAGACGACGAAGCGCGACACCCATTTCATCAGCTTCCCCCTCGTCACCGACCACTCCATCCCCCAGCTGGCTGCCAGTCTTGCCCAGTTTCGCCGCGTCACTACCATCACGCCAGAAGTCGTGACGAGACGGCGGCAGCGGCAGCGGCAGCGGCAGCGGCAGCAGCAGCAGCAGCAGCAGGGAGTCAACAGTTACGAGGGTAACGAAGATGATGATGAGCCGGAGGAAGAGCTCAAGATCCTTCCGGCAGTGGTCCATCGTCCACCAGGAACATTCCATCTGACGATTGGGACCATGAATCTGAGTGAGAAGAGCGAGATGGAAAGGGCAGTGAGGGTGCTGAAAGGCCTAGATTTAAGGGGAATGCTGGGCCATGTCGAACGTGAGGTTGGGTCTCGGGCTACAAAGGAGGATGATGAGAGGAGGAAGGAGAAGAAGAGTAGTATTGAGAAAGGCGACGAGCTGAGGTCCCCTACGCGCCCGATTTCACCACCACCACCACCTGCTGCTGCAACAACATCATCAGAACCAGCATTCTCCTCCTTGACTTCTTCTCCATCTTCTCGTCCTCCTTCACCCATCACCATCTCCCTCTCCGGCCTTTCCACCTTTCCAGGCCCACAACACGCTCGAGTCTTCTACGCCCCACCGATCGATCTCAGCCATCGTCTGCTTTCACTGGCAAACAAGATCAGGGCCGTTTTCAAGGCAGAAGGGTTTGTGACAGAGACAAGGGAGTTAACCCTGCATGCTACAGTTGCGAATATGAGATATGAGGCGAATAATAATCATCATAATAATGGTGATAGTAATGCCCAAGGTAGAGGAGGAAGGAAAGGATGGAGGGGAGGAGGAAGACGAGTGGGTGAGGTTGACGGTAGGCACATTGTTGAGTGGTTTGGTGGAGTTGGTGGAACAGGACAAGAACATAATGCAAAAGAAGGGGAGGAAGGGAGGAAAGCGTCATTTGTATGGGCTGAGGGTATTGTGGTGGATAGAGTGAGAATATGTAAAATGGGGGCTCAGAAAAGTCAGGATCATGTACTGGGGATGGTATATCCCCCTATTAGAATAGGGGAGAAGGAAGGAGAGGAGGCGCAGGTGTGGTTTTGATGTTGCTGATAGATGAAGAATACACACATACACACCACAATGTGCCCTCTGTCTGTCTCCCCCCCCTCTCTCTGTGTGTGCGTGTGTTGCAAAGGGCTCAGACATACAGATATCTCTCTCAATC
Organism: Chaetothyriales sp. CBS 134916; assembly: GCA_003709845.1. NCBI lineage: Eukaryota > Fungi > Ascomycota > Eurotiomycetes > Chaetothyriales > Domatiomycetaceae > Domatiomyces > Domatiomyces globalis. Next base: position 49,707 of record QQXO01000044.1, read on the forward strand.
ACCCCTCTGCTTTGGCGTACGGATGTCGAGCGCGACCTTTTTGTTTCCCGTGGTGCGATCATCGTAGCTCCAACTTGGACTCCTTTGGATCTGGTACACGGATTGAATGAGGCTGCTTATCATCAACCACCACCACCGTCCACTTCACATCCGTGTTACCAAACACCTTCTTGATGACGTTCAAGGTGGCGGCCCATTCGACGTCGAAGAATCCAGCATTCATCTTGTTGGAGAAAACCTGCACTCTTCCTTCAAAGCCCTGCTGCTCGATCCAAGCGCGTAGATCTTTCAATGCCGCTTCCGTCTGTCGCAGAATCATCTCGGCTTTGTCCTTGCGCCGACCATAGTCCTTGCTTGTGAGCAGATTCGCCAAGCGGCAGACTCCTCCTCCTCCTCCGCCGCCACCACCACCACTGCCACCGCCGCCAGCAGCAGCCGGCAGCTCAATCGTCGTCACAACAACCGATCCAACAATCTCTTCAGCGTTCCTGCCTTTGCAGAAGTCTGAGTACTCCTGTATAGCAGCCGGAAAAGAAGCCTTCAAGGCCTTGGCTACACCTGCACTGGCTTGGCCCTTGCAGTTGCAGGCGTGGGCGAGAATGACCGAGGGAGATGGAGAGACCATCTCAATGAGATCGCCTAGAACTTCTCTAATTGTGAAGGTCATCGTCTAGATATATTTCGGTTCTATGAGTTATGCATGTGTGTGTGTGTGAGAGAGAGAGGGAGGGAGAGAGAGCGAGAAAGAATATGAAAGCCGGCTTCACTTCAGTGCCACTCTTCGCTCTTTCTCTGCCTCTTCCGCCCTTTCCTTACGTGTTCTTCTCTGGGAGATCGTCCTTGTCAAAAATCACGCGGATCATCAGGCTGCAACTCGGACACACTGCAATCTCCTCACCATCCCGCAGCGAGTCAATGTTGATCTCAAATCGGTCACCACATGGGCACGGGTAGTGGTAGATCTGCAGGGCAGAGTCGTAAGTCATGTCCTCGATTTCGATCTCGTCGTAGACATCGACGTCTTCTTGCTTATCTTGGCGCTTCGGGGCTTGCGCGGAAGGAACAGTGCTGGCCTTGGCAATCAAGGTGGTTTGCACGGTGGTGGTGGCAGTTGTCGTCGCTGACATCGGGATGAAACTGGCTTCTCTGTACCTCGAGGAATCGCGTTGCTACGGCTACTGAGTTGGGTACAGCCTCATGGATACTTTTTGGCTCAGTGGTCACGAGATCCCGGCGAGTGGCGAACACAAAAAGTTTCCATGGTAGCTTGCAAAGCAAAAGTCAAGCTAACACGCCGTACATGTAGTATTGAGCAGATGAAAGAGAATCTTCATTCTATGGAAAAATCTCATCCGTCATGGTATCATGAAGTGCTAAGTATTACTCTGCATGTTCAGAGTATTGCTGAGAAGCATAGTGGCATTTCACTCTCTGGCATAATACCGTACACACTCACTGCTACCCCCAGAAGCTACCACAGATATGCCGGCCATCTTCGACTTGCCATATCACTGATAGCATCAAGAACTTGGCTAAGGATTCTTCTGCTCGTCTCAGCTAGCGGGTTAATGGCGATATCTCCAGAGCGACAGAGTATTGTGCCTCTTCCAGGTCTTTCTTCTGCCAGCAGTGGTCTTGTTGTAGCCATGTCCCTTGCCCAAACCACGGGATTTCTTGCCAGTCGCGGTGAGGCCGCGCGATTCTCGGTGCTAAAAACGGTTAGTCCTTGCTGGAGACCAAATCTTGGATTAATTTTTACCTTGTGGACTGGGTTGACGATCCAGTTGATTCTAGGATCACGACGGATGGCCTTGTGTTGAGGATCGACAAGAATGACCTCGAAGTACTTGTATGTAGAATCCTGATTGATCCAGTACGAGTTAATGACTCGCAGATTGGCACAACGGCGGCCGACACGCTCCTCAGCAGTGGAACGGAGGGATCGTTGGTACTTGAGTTGGTTCACACCCTGGTTGGTAGGTTTGCCTGTGGCTGTCAGTTGCAATTCTCCTCCAACGCAATCGGTTGTCCGTACCGTATGTAGCACCCTTGGGTACTGGCTTCTTCCTCCCACCACGTCGGACACGAACTCTGTAAATGACATAACCTTGCTTGGCTTTGTAGCCCAGTCTTCTAGCCTTGTCTGGTCGGGAAGGGCGAGATGCGCGGTGAATGACATTCAGTTGTCGGAGCTATATTATGCACTCTCAGCCAATGTTCAACGAGTGTATAGCAAGACACTATCTTCAAGATGATGCCACAGTGAAGCTCACCTCCCAGCATCTCACACGGAGGAGGAATCGAAGGACATCGGATTGTTTCTTCTTGTGAAGCTGTGCAGTTCGTTAGCACTGGATTGACAAAATCGAGGGACCTGCAGCATTAGGTGAGAGAAGGGACAAACCTCTTCAACGTATTTGAGGGCGCCCATTCTGACAGCTGTGCCTCAAGGAAATGAACCGGTGGTCACAGAAGTAGCAGTGGTGTGTCGCACGCAGAGTGAGTGGGTGGTGCTAAATGGGAAGTTTGCGATGGTGGGTCTTGGCAATAAAACAAGTCTTGGCGCCAAGATTTCAATTTCAATTTAATGGAGCAACTTTGATTTAACTTGCGGCGGAGAACTGACTTCACCGTGAAGATGGAGACTGTTAGTGCTCGAGAGCAGAATAGGAAACCTCGACTTCACACGACCCTACGACTAGTATCCATTGACAATCTGCCTCGTTGCTTCCTCATGGTGCCAGCCACGCGGAGTGAAGCGAGAAGCAGAGGTGAAAAGATTGGTTCACAGAAATGTTTGAATGACGATTACAATGTCGTACTGATGTTTTGCTGTAACTGAAGATTCACACTTGTGACAGTATCGTCGTACACCACCTGTCCTGTACACCGTCGCTCTCTTCGGATGGGGGCGGGGGGGTTCCAGGGCCCGGCCGCAACTAGGCAACGACCCAAATTATCTGCCCGCGGCCCCGTCCCCGGCACCCGTATGTTCAACCGTTCACAGTATCTCGTTATATCACCAACGCGCGACCCAGGCCCCAATGTTCAGTCCTCTAATCTCGGGAATATGGATTTCATGCCTTCTTTGCGCGCTCACTGCCACCCTTGATGACTCCGCTCAGGTCTCCGACGGGGAGGTTCAGAGGGAAGTCGACGGAGGCAAGAAGCTGAACGAAGAACAAGTACCAGCCTAGGAGACTGACCACGAAAGTGAGTGCACCGGCAGTCGTCATCAGGACTTGCTTAGCCTGTCCCAAAGCCGCCAGCCAGACATAGCCAGACAGGCAACCAAAAGCCGGGACGAGACTGGCAAAAATGAGGACAAAGACGATGTTGGTTCGGAGGGAAACAATGAGGTAGACGAAACACATGACGCCCATGTATATATAAAAGAAACCAAAAGTGTTGAGGAATTGTGGGTTGACCAGGGAAGCAGCGGGATCTGTGGGTTCGTAGGCAATGGAGGCATTGAAGTAAGGGGTAAGTGTGGCACCCCAGGCCAGCCAGAATGCGCCGAAGGAGCCAAACACGACGAACGGGAACGTGTTGCCGAGGACGAATTCCAATATGGAACCAATGATCATAAGGAGACCGCCAAAGAAGTAGTAGACACCCCTGCAATAAGTCAATATGCTTTCCTCACATCTCGAGAAGCTTACTCACACTTCCGCAGCGCCAAATCCTCCGGAGCCTCGCCATGCCATCAAGACATTGGAAAGAGGTGAGAGACACAGCAAAAAGCCTACGAGTGCCCTGGACAAATAATAAGAACGGGGAACATCAATCATGGTTTTGAAGACGTACAAAGGAGTCGGGTTGCCAAGAGTAGATCGGAGGTTGTTCGAAACCTGATTCTTAGGAGAAAGGTAGATCTTCTCGAACAGCTCCGGGGAGATGGTGAGACTGCCGGCCGTCCTAATTCTGCTGAGGCCAGTCTCCTCGTCGTGGGTGTCGTGATGAAGGTCATATCTCTGTGGGCCATTCACCGCGCCGCTGTTGGCATGATCCTTCTCGACATCTGGGAAGTGATTGTTGGCCGCCATAGTGATACTGGCGCAGGAATAGGTAGAAACAGCGTTGGCAAATTCGAGCGATTTAGACCAGACTAGAAATATGTGAAAGAAGCACAATGAATTAGACGAAAGCTTGGCGAGACCAGCACCATGCTAGGGATGCAGGAAAACATGCGACATTTATATATATACGTGTCTGAGCTCTGGAGATCAAGTCAAACTCCTCCCGAGGGGAACCTCCCCTATCCCGCTCACCCGGTATCAGGATGTCGTCGAGCGCGCCAACCTTTTGTGGAGATCATCTATTAGTCTAGCTGAAAGCATGAACATGGGGTGGTCAAGGCTCAGTTCTGGCGTGACTGATCTCAAGCCCTAAAGGGGCAATATGCTGAAAAGACCGTAACATTATTGGCCAATAAAACTGCTGACTCAAAGTGGAACCGGTGCTTCAACAAATAAGCTCATGGTAAGTGCAAACTCTAACTAGGACTAAAGGAAGAGACCCTTTTAGTTATTCTGCGGGGAAACCTGGAGTCAGGATTTGGCACATCAAATACCCAACCCCAGGAATCATGCAAGAATTATAATAAAGCTTGCGAATTGCTTTGTAGCAATTCTGAACTATGGAAACAACTAGAGGATAGAACCAAGAGATACCAGGAGGTGGGAAGAGAGCCTCTCATCACTTTTTGCAGTACCTAGGATCGGGGTATAACTGCCGGGCGGGCGGTCCAGGCACAAATCGAGGATCCGAGACCCAGCTTCAGACAGCCTCCAACATCTCTTCGCGGGGTTTCAACTGGCCCCAATCACCTTTACAGTAAGGATTAATTACGGCGGGCGACAAAATTTCAAATGACCCCCCGACCATTCGCCGAATTAGCAGGGTCAAATACTGATGATCTCAGGCTTAGCTTGCCAACTTTTCGCAGAACGCGTCAATCAAAACAAAACTTCCAGGCACGGAGTGTTCTTTGCACAAACAAACAGTTTGGCGCTCATGCGAACTATTCGGTTTGCTCGCTGCATCTACCACATCTGTGTCTTCCCCCGGTCCACCAGGAAGAATCCCATCGAGGAAAACTGGAGGAATGCGACTACTCAACAATTAACCAATTAGAACTGAATAACCAAACAGTTTGTCTACGCGCGTTGTGTGGGACCAACAGGCAAATGCGGTACCGCATCTCAATTAGGCCCAAAGTCCAAGCTAGTCCTAATCAGGTCCAGGTGCGGAATTGGCGGGTCAACTGGGTAAATAAGTCACACTACCTCTGGACTCGGGTGCCGGCAGTTGGTGCTGCAGCAATCTGAATAAAACATAGTCTGACATCTCCACTTGGAAGCCCGCTTTAGAATAATAATAAGTCGTAGCCATTGTCGCGTTGCCGAGGCATGGTGGAGATGAGAAAAGTGCTTTCGCTTACCCAAAGGGTCCTGTGGTCAGCGGCCTCTCGAGCGGGATCACCCAACCAACCGACTAGGACACCTGCCATCAATAATACATATGTACCGTACTCTCTCATACGGTAACTCCTATAGATATCAATTACCTAGGCTGGAATACTACAGACTGCGAGCTAGGTATCCAAGCTCGAACAAAGCATTAGTTGCAGGACAGAGCTATCGGGAGAATCAGACGCAAACTCGGCACCGTCTCTCGGTAGTCAGGGCGCGGTAGAATTGATTTCGCACACGCAGTGTACATGAGAAGGTGTGAACGAAGAAGAGGAGTGTAGGAGAGAAGGGTTGACAGGCGTGCCAGGTGCGAGCGACCTGTTGCTTTGATGTTTTTCACTATAGCACAGGTTCACTATGATAGGGAGTCATTTCGATGAGAAGTGCCGTGGTCTATACTATTATATGTACAGGAAGCTAACACAAGTGTTAATTGAATTGAGTTGCTTGGATTGGGTTGCCTGGATTGGGTTTCTAATTGAATTCACACGTGGTATTCTATTCTTCTCCCTTCAGGATGCGATTTTTCTGTTGTCTTGCGAGATTGTAAGCTTTGGACAGATGCTTTGGAAGATCCGTGAAGCTTAGGCCAGCAAGACCCCTGTCCTGTTTATAGCCTGTTTTGCCCTGTCAATCCTGTAGGCGTGACGACTTGGACTAGCCAATCATGTCACCTGATCAATAGAGCTATGGTAAGCGTTGAGAAGCCCACCGACTCAGTTTCCTGGTCATAGGGGTATAGGACAACAAGCTTCCAGCTAGGTTGCTCACTTCCAGCCAAGAGCATACATCGTGCGAACTGCGCTCCGCAGGGCAGAAGAAGCTGCCAGTGTCATGACCAAAATCCCCCTCCATTCTCCTTGCTCATATGACCTCCGTTAAATGGTTGTCCCTTGGACTGCCTGCAAGACAGTTTCATGAAATTGGAGTTTAGCCGTGCAAGAAACAACATAAAAATTCTGGTGACAACAACACTGTGGTAGTCTTGGATAAAGGCATCAATAGGGACAAGGAGAAACTCACAAGTGCCAAAAGGATGTTGCAAAATCCCTGATTATCCGCCCAATTTTGCGTGTGAACGTGATTGGGCCGAGCGCTTAAGACATAGATATGGTTCTGACAACAGGGTGTATGTACAGCGCGTTTTGGTTTGGCAAATATATTTTCATACGGCCCAACCTCGCTAGCCGTCGGTCCCCACGCATACCACAAGGGATTGGTGATCCAAACGCTCCTTCTATTGATTTTCCTGTCCTGTCCTCACATCCTCGTCCAAACCACTCCTTCTCAGCTCTCAGCTGCAACCTTGATCAAATACGCCTCTAGATCGAAGTTCTTGTCATCCGGATCTGATATCACTGTACACAGACAGGTCAGCCAACGGCACGAGAAGCCAGAGAAGGCGAGAAAGAACGAAAGAAAGAAAGAAGGGAAGGCGCAGGGTGCGCTTACCGTCACCACTTGCGGTCTTAGATGGTGGTGGTAGCGTCTTCTTTGCCCATTCTTGCTTGGCTTGGTCTATCAGTGATTGCTTCCTCTCGTACTCCGCGTGCTCTTCCGAAGCTTTGATGCTGGCCGTTATTGACCGTTGATGCTGAAAACCGTAGAAGACACCAAAAATTAGCGCCGAATATCGTAGGACCTGATTCTATTAGCACCCTAGAGGCAAAAAGCCGCATCAAAACTCACATTGACTCCTGTCCCGGTGGTCGCCATTACCAGCTCTTCTGCTTGGGAGGTCTTCGAGCCAGAGCTGTGATAGAGGTACCGGCGAGCAGTGAGCAGTGGCCGAAAATGTAAAGCGGTGCGCGACGTTTCTAGGAGCGTTATGGCCGGAGCTCTGCAGCTTGCAAAAAGTGCTCCTGCGGCAGGAGCCGCTTCGGCCCCTGCTGTCCACGTGATTACGAATAAAAGTGGGGCCTACGCGACGTGTCGAGCGAGGCATCAAGGAAATAAATCGTGTAACCAGGACGACAGCAAAAGCCTGAATCGCAGTTGAATCGCAGCCCAATGGCAAGATGTCGTCACGAAAAGATGAACTACTGGCGAAGAAGGCTCGTCTAGCAGAGCTCAAGCGGCAGAGAGAACTACGGCAGGAGCAGCTGACTTCGAAACGCCAGAGCATTGGCGGGGAGTCTTCGTCTCCAGGCCGCAGTGCAGAAGAACGGAAATCAGAGATCGACGACATTGTCTCGAGACTGATAGACCGTCGAAGAGAGTCGCCAGGCCCCTTGAGCAGTCGACAAAGCAAACCAAGCTCTGTCTCTAGCACTCCTCCAGTCACGGGTCAAGATGCTGCTCTACCAGAATTATCGTCTATGCCGCAAATGCAGTCGGTGTCAACGCAGACTGCGTCTGCCGCCACGACTACCGCAGCCAAGTCTGAGACCACAGAGGTTGTACAGGTACCGAAGAGGGAGTATATTACGTATAGCAAAGGAGTCCAGACCGACCCAGTCCCAGAGGGCGATGATAGGCCATTAGCCGAGGGAAGCGAAGAGAATGTCAGATTTAAGAGCCGACGTAGATCCAGCAGGCGAGATATCGAGGACGAAGAGGAGATCCGGGCCAGGCTGTACAAAGAGATAGAGGAGGAACTGAAGGCCAACAGCAAGGGAGAAGGCTCCAAGTCGGCGCCGTCTCCGCGGCGGTTTCCGCTGAGGAAACTGGCAGACACTGAACTGATTGCTCTGGCCGGGTCAACAGAATTCCAGGCTTTTGTGGAACGGTCTTCCAAGGTGATTGAGCGGGCCTTGGATGAAGAATATGACTTGCTGACCGACTATACCCGCGCCACCACTGTCGATGAGGACGAAGGCGACGCCCCATACAGCCGCACCAGCAAGAAGGCACATTACCTACGAGAGTCGTTACAACTCTTCTCTGACAAGCACAGTCGGCGGCGGATGGTGTCGGATATCCAATTCTCTCCGCACTTCAACGAGCTGCTGCTCACCTCCTACACCAAGAATCCGACCGCACCGAATGAATCCCCAGGTCAGGTCTTGCTCTGGAACGTTCATGCACCGTCAAGACCTGAGTACGTCTTCTCGTCAGGATCAGACGTGCTCTCAGCGCAATTTTCTCCGTTCCATCCAAACCTCGTTGTGGGTGGCTGTTACTCAGGCCAGATCTGCCTGTGGGATAGCCGATCATCGAGTCCGTTCCCAGTCCAACGCACACCACAATCCGGCTCACACCTTGGGCACACACATCCAGTCTACAACATCAGCATCATTGGCACGCCGAATGCACACAACATCCTCACGGCCTCCATGGACGGGACCATATGCTCCTGGTCGTTCGATATGCTCACCCAGGCGCAGGAGCACCTAGTCTTACATACGCCTCCACCAGCAAAGTCGGATGATTTGGCTCCCACAGCCATGTCATTTCCGGCGTCAGATCCCACATTCTTCCTTGTTGGTACCGAAGAGGGCTCCATCTATCCGTGCCACCGCTACGATCGGGCAGGAGCGAAAGCGGGCGTCGACACCCGTCTTGCCTACCGCGGACACACTGCGCCTGTCATGTCCACGCATTTCCATCCTGCTCGTGGGCCTGTTGACCTTGGTGATGTCTTGCTATCCTCAAGCTCAGATTGGTCTCTGAAGTTGTGGCACATCAAGCCCGCCGCCGCATCTAGTGGTGCAGCAGCCGTGCAGGCTGCCTCGACCAATGTGACTACTGGTAGTGGCAATCAACCCTCGATTGTCCATCCAATCCTCGACATTGGCCGTGAGGATGTCGTGTATGATGCCAAATGGGCCCCAAACAAACCATCCACATTCGCCTGTGTCACTGGCTCCGGTGAGCTAGAGATTTTCGACCTGATATATGACATCGAGGTACCTATCGCTAAGGCTACGCCGACAAGAGGCAAGAACGGAGTCATGCCGTTCCGTGGCCTGAACAAGCTTGCTTGGGAGGAGCATCGTGGCGCAAATATCGCCGTTGGTGGCTTAGATGGCGTCGTGAGCATCTTTGAAACGGGAAGGGGACTGCAGGCCGCCAAGGGTGAGGTCGGCATGGAGGAGTGGATGAGCATGAAACGGTTAGTCAGCAGACTTGAGGGAAGGACTTTTGCGGCCTGAGCACACTTCGGATCATCCCGAAACCGTGGGATTCAGCTGCAGCGATGGCATGGGAAGGACCGTTTTCGGACGTCTAATATGCCTGACGAGTAGCATCGACCCATTTCCACCGATTGAATCAACCTCGCTCATTGCAGCGGAGCGGCCCACATCAAGGCGCCGCTTATGACTTTACTCGGGCAGTGCATCTTGCGCCGTGTTCTCTTGGCCGTCGTCTAGCTGTGGCTGCTTCATAGCAGGTCAAAATCGTCGAGCCGCTCTCTATACCTCGCCACATGTCTCTGAATTTTACTGCCCTCGACCCACGTCACAAAATCCTCTTGTCCCCGTGGCACCAAAAAAGCCGGATCATCCGCCACCTCGGTACCTACCCTCACATGCCCTTGCTCGATGAACTTGTGGGCGGTGGCGATGTTCTCCACCATTCCCATCCGCACCATCAACACTCCCAGTCTTCTGCGGCAGAAGGCGCTGACGGTGACTTCATTCTCCACCGACGACAGGGCTGCGCCTTGTTCTCGTGATTGTTTCAGAATGCCAATGGCCCAGAGTTTTTCGAGCAGAACAGATTCTTGTTGGATGCGGTATGCGTCGTCCGGTGCGAGGTTGGAAAGGAGGTGCGCGAGTTTGCGGAGAGAGCCACACAGCGAATTGTACTTCTGATAATCCAACGGCTCGAGGCGGTAGCGACGGCGGACGGAGGCTTCGCGGTGAGTTGGGTCGAGCGATTTGTACTGCAGAAAGTCGACTTTGCGCAGCAGTTTGGCCTCGTGGTGTTTGAGTTTGCGCACCATTGTGGTGGTGATGGTGGTGGTGAATGATGCCGATGCAGAAGAAGACGCTGTGTTGGCGCACTATCATGGCAACAGCCGCGAACTTTTGTCGTGCGGAGACCCACCATGGTGCCAAGACATACCGCTAGGCCTAATTGAGCTGCGGATGGGGGGCCCAATTCGAGATTCTTCGATGGCTGGGCTGTGTGTTCTGCAGGGTCTGGGTTGCTCTGCACGAAAAGTCGAGACTCTCGCAGAACGAGGCTTCTGCGACAAGGGCGCTTAGCTTTCAGCTGATGGATTTTCGGTCGAGATATCTCGTATGTCGTCGGGCAGTGTCTCGCAGCGCTCGATCCATCCGTCAGGTCGCCACACAAGTATTACTTCACCAGGGCGCTCACGATGGTAGATGATGCTTTCTCCTTCTATCTAGTTAATGGTTATGACACGCCTCGCGCACTGATCCCCCATCATGGCGCCAGCTGTGGATGCAGTCTCACGGCTCCCGCCCAAAGGAGAGCTACGTCACCAACTTCGCTCCGCCACGAATCCAAGAATACTGGATGAGTACTTGAATCCGGTCCAGAGGCAACAACAGACCACAGCCAACCGTCTGCGTGTTCTTCTGCATGAATGCATTGAGGTCGGCAACGAGCGGCTTGTGGAGGCGCTGCTCTGCCGCAATGCAGATGTGAATGGGTCCACACAGAAAACCCAACCGCCTTTGGTGAGTGCAGCGCGCCAGGGTAACTCGAGCCTGGTTGATATGCTCCTGCGTTGGCACGCCGATATTGGATCTGTGGACAGCAGTGGCAAAACGCCCCTGATCTGTGCTGCTCTCAATGGCAAGAAGGACGCGGCCCGGCTCCTTCTTGACAGACATGCGGATATCGAGGCCAAGGATAAGGAACACAGGACCGCGCTCCTGTGGGCTGCTTCAAGCGACACAGTTGATGTCTTGCAAATGTTGCTTGACCGCGGAGCCGATGTCTCTGTGGTCGATCGTTCAGGTAGAAATGCGGCCATTCATGCTGCGTCAAACGGAAATGCCCAAGCTCTCGTGGCTCTTCTTGACAGGTATGCAGACATCAACACAGCCGATGATCAGAAGGTGACGCCTGTCATGCATGCTGCTTCGCGCGGCCATATTGAGGCTCTAAAGATCCTGCTAGTTTACGGTGCCGACTGTGAAGCTGTTGACGCTGTGGGAAGATCAGCATTGCACTATGCGGCTGAGAACAACGACCCGCAGATTATGGAGGTCCTGCTCCAGCACGGAGTAAATATTCATGGTCGTGACTTGCAAAATCGCTCGGCCCTGCTTAATGCGATCCTGAGCGACAAAAAGCCTCCAGGGGACAAGGTTAAAACTGTTACAATGCTTATTGAGGCCGGTATAGATCTCAGAAAAAGCAACGGCGAAAGCGTCAATGCCTTGCGCGCGGCAGCATTACGCGGTCAAAATGACGTCCTCGACGTTCTCCTCAGTCATGATGTAAATGTCAATGCCGTGGACGATGATCATGGTCATCACGCGCTTCTAGCACTTGCAAGTGACCCTCTGAGAAACCCCAGATGGAATGAAGACACAATCTCAAAACTCCTACAGGCCAACTCTGACATCCACAAAGCAGACACTGAGCGCAAGCGCACGGCCTTGCATTGGGCTGCAGCTACTGGTCACACCAACCTCCTGCTAGCAATTCTGGCCTATGTTCCTGGAGAAGAATTATACAAGTACGTCAACCGGACGTCGACTCGCGACAAGACCGCTTTGCATTTGGCCGCCCAGCACAATCAGGCTGGGATCATTACAATACTACAAAGCAACCAAGCCGAGATCAATTGTCGAAGCGAAGGTGGATGGACACCTCTTCTAATCGCTGCCAAGGCAGGCCATGTTCAAGTCGTCCAAACTCTTCTCCATGCGGCCGTCCCCGCTGAAGTTAACGCCAGGACATCCAGTGGAATGACGGCTCTTCATTGGGCAGCTGAACTGGGACACGTTGCTGTCGTTACTGCTATCCTTGAACATGACGGCTCTTGGAAGAACCCGAAAGACATTTTTGACACAACACCGCTGTCACGAGCCGATCGCAATGGTCGGAAGGATATTATCGAGCTCTTGCGCGATCACGTTTTCCGGCCCCCTTCTTGTCCCTATGCCCAGGCTGCCTGCGATTCCTTCATGGCTTCCATTGTGGACTTCTTTCCTGCGCAAGGCGACAGATTCCGGTCAGAAGTTCGTCGACGGCCGGTGAAAGAAGTCTTATATGACCGAGATCCTGACCCGAACCGACGGAACAAATTTGCGATTACTACAAGACTTGACGACATCAAGAAGGGCGCACCCGAATTCAGGTGGATTCATTTACCCGCTAATAACCTTGTGTGGGCAGAGATACTTATCACCAAGATGATCGTTGAGGGAGGTCCTATCGACAATTCAGCATTCTCGGCTATGCTACGAATATTTGGCCAGCAGCAACATCGAGGCACGAAAGTTCACTCCAGATTCATGCGACCACTGTGTCATTCTCATGGCACAGGTGAGGAATCAGCGAAGCCGCTGCGATCATCCAGGCTCGCCTTCACAAAGCCGTCAATGGCTAATAGTCGCTCGTCGACTTCGTCGACCGTCGCAGAAGAGACTCTACATGTAAACAGAAAGATGAATGTTCATGAGCCACTGCTTGCATATGACACTCCGAGCCCTCCACAGACCATCATCACTCCGCCGACGCCTTCAACGCCTTCAAGGTCAGGCCCTGGAATTCAACAGGCAGCCGGGCCTCATAAGAATATCGGTGTCCTCTTCATGCCATACCTGCATTGGGAAACAAACTCAAATCGTCAACAGATGCGTGATGTGGTGTTGAATGTAAGGGAGGGTGGACGTGTTCAGCAACACAAGAAACTTGACAAGGACGAATTCCTGATCCGAGGCTATTTGCGTCACGCAACAGACCTGCATCTGCGACGGACTCTCGATCAGTTCAGACACCACAATATCAACACTGACAAGCGAGACAAAGATCAAGTAGTATACCGCTACTACCTGAACGCCAAAGGCATGTCTAAGAGGGACCCCAGGATATTCATGGTTGACCAATTGTGGATCTGGACCTTCGATAATCTCCTTCTCACTGCGTTCCCAGAGCGTTGGGGTCAGCCAGTGCGGGATGCCCTGAATCTATTCGAGGGAGTTATCGAAGACATCAACTCCACCACCTATCCGCCCATTCGGTCTGTTCGGGACCTCGCAGCTGCGATCACAAGTCGATGTGCTGGCTCATTCGATCGCCACGAGTGGAGCGATGAGGACATTGATTTCATGTTCTTTGAAATCTTTGAACTATCAATCGGCACTCTGACACGTAGGGCTACGGCGCTACTCGAACGATTTGAAGCAGACTCAAGCGCCGCTGCTAGATGGCTGAAGGCGCGCGACAATGCCTCCCCTTTGCCTCGTGTGAAAAGTCAAGGCGGCATCGATCCTGAGAATGAAGAAGATGAATGGCTCAATGAATCCGAGGACGAGTTATTGTCTGGCAACCCGGAAGGCAACCCGAACTTTGTTAATCGCCTGCTGAATATTTCTCGCGAGACGAAGCTTCTTGTAGAATGCAAAGACATCGAAGACGAACTCGCCATTCTCCACTCAGTACTCGACCAGCAGCATGATGTCTTGAAGACGATGGCCGACGGCCTCCAGGTGCCAAAGAAGCGAGTTGGATTGCAAGTGCGACTGGTTTCACAACACCTTGTTGACATTGAGCGCATGCAACGCGCTGCTACTGGGGTCAGCAAGAGCTTGACCCAGCTCCTAGATCTCAAGCAAAAGCATGCCAACGCCATCGAAGCCCGCTTCACCCGCGACCAAGCCGAGAACACAGCTCGGCAGGGCCAAACAATCATGATCTTCACCATTGTCACCATTGTCTTCCTCCCTATGAGTTTCATCGCGGCCTTCTTTGCCATTAACATTGTCGAATTTCCTCACAATGTCTCACCGGCCAGCAGCGGTGCCAGCGGGATGCATCTTGGGTGGGTCTCGAAGTACGTTTTCGGCATCGGATTTTCCGTGTCTCTGCCGCTCATCATGCTCGCCTTTCTCATTGCCGATTCTCAAGGCTCGAAATGGCAAATGCTGCGATGGCTTAAGTACATCAGACCACCCAACAGCAACAACTACAAACAGGCACCGTCGACGACGCCTGGTACTAGTGGTGGTGGTAGCAGGAGTAGTGGCATTGTTCAGCGTCGTCCCTCTACTTACAGCTCCACGCTACAAGCTGATGAATGTCTCCCGCGGATAGAGCAGACTGACGGTGCTCACGAGACCATATCCCGAGGCGATTCCGAGGGATATTTATTCCCAAGACGGAACACGATCAGGGTTGGAACAGGGCTTACCGCCGAGACGGCGGATTCGGAGGTATGATATCTCTGTTTAGGTGTGAGCGACCTGCGGTCATGTATAAAATAAGTTTATGTCATGACATTTGATTACTTCGTAATTTTTGTCCTCTCTCCTTTCGGCCGCCTTTGTGATCCCAGCGGCGAAAATGCAGTCGGTTAGATGGACAGAAGGAAGAAAAACTCCAACCGCGCGGGTAGATGTGGGATATCTAGCCTTTTCGGCTTCTCTGCAACCCTGCTGCTGATCCTTACCTCTCTACCCCCCTTTTCTTGAAGAGCAAAGTGTCCCGGAGGGAAGCTTCCCCGAAACGGCAACTTTTGCAGAGGACAGCAAAGCTTTGGAGCTGACAGGGCGAGCAACATGGTCATATTACTAGGCTGGCTTTGCAGCATAGCATACCTGGGAATAACTTAACATAGCTTATTATTATATGGCATACCTGGGAATAACTTAACATAGCTTATTATTATATGGCATACCTGGGCATAACTTAGTAGGTTATTATATGGCATCCCTGGGCATAACTTAATAGCTTATTATATGGCATACCTGGGCATAACTTAGCATAGCTTATTATAGCATAGCAGGTACATACCACGGATTACCAATCCGGCTAAGGGGTAGAACTTTTTATTAAACTGTACTCGACAACTCTCCCCACAACATGGGCCTTCCAAATTGCCTTGACCATTTACTCGACCTGAAATTACTGCAAATCAGCCAGCGATGAAAGCGATCGTGCTGCAGGGTGAGCAGGCCGGGCCCAAAGTCAAATTAGTGACAGACCGACCACCGCCAAAACTACGGCCCGACTATGTCCTCGTCGATGTCAAGGCCGTAGCTCTGAATCCGACCGACTGGAAACACGTTCACTACTCCGGCCTTAACCATGCTGGGCACCTCTCCGGCTGCGATTTTGCAGGCATCGTCGCTGAAGTTGGCCCAAGTCTGTCAAAAGCGTGGAAGGCCGGCGACCGGATCGCTGGCCTGGCCCACGGCGGCAACGAGCTACAGGCTGAAGATGGTGCTTTCGCGGAGCAGATAGTTGTGAAAGCAGGGGCTCAGGTGAGGATACCTGATACTTGGAGTTTCGAAGATGCAGCAGGCTTGGGAGTTGCTTATGTAACGGTTGGGCAAGGATTGTACCAAGCCATGGGACTGAACTGGCCTAATGATCCGGTGAAAGAGTCGGAGTGGATCTTGATCTATGGAGGAAGCAGTGGTATGGGAACGGTAGGGACTGAGTTTGCAAAGCTCAGTGGGTATAAAGTCGTGACTACATGCAGCCCGCGGAATTTTGATCTGGCCAAGTCATTCGGAGCGGATGAGGTGGTGGATTATAAGGACCCTGAAGCGGTTGAAAAGGTGAAGAAGATTGTGGGCGGGCAGGTGAAGTATGTCTGGGATACGATTTCTGATCAACAGACTGCAGATTTCTGCGGCAAGGTCATTGCTCCAGGTGGGAAGCTGGGGGCGATCAGAAGCGAGGTGCCAAAGAGGGAGGACATCACGATCACATGCACATTAGGTTATACTGCCATTGGAGAGGAGGTGAGGAAACCGTGGGCGACGGTTCCAGAAGAAATTACCAGAGCACACTATGAGTGGATGAAGAAATGGGTTAGCTTGGTGGACGGGCTGCTGGAGGAGGGCAAGATCAAGCCACACCCGCCGAGGGTGCACAAAGGGCTAGAGAATGTACTTGAAGGGATGGAAGAGCTAAAGGAGGGCAAGGTTAGCGGACAGAAGCTCGTGTATACACTGTAGCAACAGCGTGCATGTGGTCCAGAGTCGGGTAGCGGGCCATTGATTTGTGCACAAATCGTCACAGCAAAGGACGGCCTGACTGCGAGATTCTGGAAGTTCGATGGCGATTAGTCTTTTGAAGGGTTGGCATCCTTTATGTATGTATCACAGTCATTGAATCTGATAAGTTACGCTCCAAGTCTCCCAGGCCTTTTGGTATCCTTGTTAGACCGTGAAGGGTGCCCGCAGGAATCTGCTTTCGGCTATTATACCCCCGTCATCCTTGTAGACACTTTGCGCAAGACCAATTCTAGATTGGAGGCCCTGGTCCATTAACTTAGTCATTAACTTATTAGATTAGCGCAAGGCGGAGGGCAGAAATCCAAGCCGCAAACGATCGCAAAACTCAAGTCTTGCTGGACCTCCTGAAGCGCGCTGGTCGGGTAGCTTCGCACTAACCTCGCACACATTCATTTCATGGCACTCCAATGTTGCTGATGTGTTTGAGAGGTAGCTTCAGGAGGACAACCATCGCACATGGGGGGTTGTGACCTGCCGGACTACCTATGACAATGACGAGGACTGGGCAGAGTTTCTTAATGATTGAGGATTAGGATGGGGGAGGATTTTGATTGCCTGAATGGCAGAGATATTCCGGAGTTGTTCACTTCGACTGTGATACAGGATCGAGAGTATCTTAACGGCGCTAGTACAGCTATTATCCGGGAGTATTTCTGGCAATGGCGTATGACTGCACCTCAATCTGGGTAGCAGCAAGATAATACTAGCAGTGAATAGGACCTGGGCTATCGCCTCGTTATCGCTATGCCATCCAAGTGGATGCCGCATCATTTTACTCAGTTGTCTACAATGCGCTAGGTCCACCTGACCCAGATCCCACAAAACTAGGCTGGGTCAAGCTCATTAACGCGTCATGACAACCAAGACCAACAGAGTCTACCCGAGACTTCTTTGAGCCAATTGAAGGTGTGATACAGAAAAATGTGGGATGGATGAAGGTCCCATATCAATTTGTCATGGATGATCATTATACGGACTCTAGGGACCTGAATTGGTGGGTTATGAGTTATTGTCGTCCGCCGTCTGTGCGAGGATATGCGTATGATAGCTAGTGAGATGGACCTACTCATGGGCAGGTACGATGTCTGTCGCAGAATTTATAGGCCGTAAGTCAAGCTGCTGGACAGTGGTGTCAAAAGGCAGGACCGTTTCCAAGACTGCAGCAATTACAGATGCAATGCAACCGAGCTGGAAGTCGACAGAAGTGCATTTGGGATGACGCAAGAATCGGCTGCGAATGTTAGTTGAAATGCATCTCGCAGCGTCATATTGATGTTCTGATGACGCACTGGCGATGCTGACATTTGAATGGGGGACAGGAAGCAGGCGGCGTGGTTTACAGTCAAGCAGGCCACGCCTCCACCACCCATAAACAACAATAACCTGGCTACCCACTGTAATCTGGTGCGCAACTAAGTCTGCAGATAACTGAGCATTCTCGAGGATGCCTTTGCTGCGAATGGACGGCCTATCACATATGCCCTAAGTTACATGGCTCACAGGGACGTTGTCTTGAGAGCTTGGCGCAGAGTTGGACGAGCGACACGGTTGCGGTGGTTATAGCACCATTCCAACCCGAACAAGGGAGTGTCTCTCCAGTGCACTCCAAGTTATCGATACGTTGCGGGAGAGGGGGAATCAGATCAACGATAAGATTGTCTTTGGACTGATATACCGGTCTGGGAGGAGTAATCCTAACAACACAGTCCCCTGGCGGAAGCAGATAGTCTCACAGCGGGCCCCAAGCTCTCCTGCGCTTGCGAGCCTCTCCTGCGCCTGCCCCTCCTGCCCACCTCCTCTTCCTCCTCTTCTTCTAGTTCCTGAAGGGATTTCGTTCTTCTGGGGTTCAAAAAAAGAGCCATTTGCTGATCTATCGTAGATAGCTTTATATCATTCAGTTTCACACCTATCCACGACGTAACAGCTAGTAAGAAATATATTTGGGACTTCCTTGCTGTCCTCTGTTAGAGTATGTATCTTCACTAGACTCTGCTACAGCTGCCGTATTTTGGGTAATATAATAGGGAATTAGAGTTGGTTTCTTAGGAGGTAATCAGTGTTGGGATGATGATTGATGTTACCCACCTTACCGGTACTATTGTATGCTGATACAAGCAAGCCTCTCTCTCTCGCTCTCTCTCGCTCTCTTTCTCTCTCTCTCTCTCTCTCTTTATATATATATAT
The DNA here is from genome assembly GCA_003709845.1 of Chaetothyriales sp. CBS 134916. NCBI lineage: Eukaryota > Fungi > Ascomycota > Eurotiomycetes > Chaetothyriales > Domatiomycetaceae > Domatiomyces > Domatiomyces globalis. The sequence goes on from QQXO01000044.1 coordinate 68,482, forward strand.
ATATATATATCTTTTATATAATCGGCCTGGTGCTCTGTGAATAGGATATTGCGACTTGCCTCGTTGAAAGAGAAGATTTTGTAAGTCTGCAGGGTGTATGCAATATTGTATCGTACTGTACTTGTTGGTAGAAGTATCCTGCTCTGTGCCTCTGACCACAATTTCCCTTGCTTGACTCTGGCGGGTTTGCCTCTGGTGTATATCTACCTCTACAGACGACTTCAGATCATGGGCCTTCAGATGCTCTGTGACACAGCCTTTGCTGCCTTCATGGTCAGCTGGTTGCGTAGTGACACATGATTTCATTGAAGCTTAACCAAACAGTGTGCCTGCATCAGCCCCAAGAACAGTAGTTAACCACCACCAAGGAGGCTGCAGGGACAAATGATCTTTGACTGGCCAGAACCAAGCCTGTTCGTGTAATGCTGGCTGCAGATCCTTTCAGGGTAGATTTAGTTAAGCTAGGCACTCTATAAATCAGCCAATTATAGTTGCCGTGGGCCTGCCCGGGCTGCCCGGGTTGATCAGGCTGCTCAGGCTGCTCAGGCTGCTCAGGCCAACCTTCCCAGGCATTGCTGCTGTATTAATTATTAGTGACGCAACTGTGACCAGACAGCAGGTTTGGGCCACCACATGACTGCACCAGAGCAAAAGCCTTGGAATTGAGTGCGTAGAGGCAGAGTCATTCATTCACCTATTCCCATTATGCTGTAAAGTCTCCTAAGCCTCACTATTGCTCAGTATCACTCAGCCTAACCCTAATTGTTGTCCCCCAACACGGCTGCCTAACCCTCTACACACCTCTGGATGGCGTCGGTAGAAGCAACTGAGTCTGGCACCCCAGCCGGCCCAACGAGCGCAGCTGGAGGGGCAAATGCAACTTCCCCCGAAGTCAGCGTCGCCCGGGCAGACACAGCCGAGTCGTTCAGGTCGGCCCAGTCGGCCCAGTCAGCACGGTCAACACAGGCCGAGGGCGGGGTGCTGACGGGCAAGCAAGAACACTACCTCAAGCGAGAGCTCATCTCCCGAGAAGTCCACGATGAAATCTACGAGCTCAGCAGTCCGACCGCTCTGCAGCGATTTGGCGCTCCGTTCAGGTCGCCGTACGGTGAAGTGTCGCCCGTCGACTCGGAACTGCCCATCCTGCGCTACATCTTCGTCAACCATGTCCGCAATTTCCCCTTCCTCGACCAGGCTAAGGAGAAGGAATTCTGGCAGGACAAGCTGCAGGTCTTTCTCGAGTCCTTTGCCAGTAAGTACATCTCCTCGTCCGAGGACCGCCTTGAAGAGACCAAACGCAGGAAGCTGTCGAAGAAATGCGAGAAGTTGGTGGAGCTGATGATGGTCTCGGGCGTGCCTACCGCGTCTGGATACGAGGAGCGGATCCGATTCGAGGAGATGGAGGTTGTCGATCGAGGAGCTAACGAGCAGGGACTGGTGGTCAACCAGCCCGACGGCCACTTCATCAATGGCTGGGACATCAACGTGGCGGGTGTGCACATGGTATCAGTCAAACGCACAGTCAGGTATCACCAGCACGCCGAATTCCTGATCCGAGTCAGGCGGCCAAACAAGGACGAGTACTACATTGGACGAAGGTACGGCGACTTCGTGAGGCTACAGAAACGCCTCCGCTTGGAGATGCCAGGCAAGGTGTTGATCCCGCTGCCGAAGAAGAACATGTCGCACAGCATCTCTGTCTTCGGAGTGGGCGGTGGCGGCGACGATGACGAGTCTTCGATATCATCGCTCTCCACCGTGGATCGTAGCCGGTCCGTCGACGGCCGCCGTGGTCTGTTGCAACCCGGCGTGTCAGGCCGTCTCAATCCCAACGGGTCACTGAGTTCTAGCTCGTCTCCTGGTGGGCGCAAGTCTCCACAGCCGTCGCTGGGTTCAGAACGCGATCGCAGTCCACATGCGGTGCGACTGCATCGTGAAGATCAACGTGTCTCTCTTCGCGCTTTTCTGCGTACCATCCTTCAGAATCAGCAGGTGGCCGAATCCAAAGCTATGGCCGACTTTCTGACCGACAGGCCGATCGAACTGAACGAGGAAGAAAGGGAAGACGTCCAACGCCGCAGAGAAATGGACGAGCGCCGCCTAGAGGAGCAACGCCAGTTCTACGAAATTGCCCGCAAACGCGCGGCAGAGCTCGACATCTACATGGAGAGGTTCCGCCGCGAGATTGTTGAACGCAACGGCCTCACCAAACTCTTTGCCGAAATCAAGCAGAAAAGTACGATCGAAGAGCTGTCGCCCAAGTACCAGAAATTCGCAGAATGGCTCCGTATCGAAGTCGCTGCAACCCTGTACCACCTCTTCCTTGCAGAGGACAACTCACCCGAACTCTTCGCTCAGTTCAAACGCATCCACTCCCTTATTCCCTACACCATCCTCAAAAACGTTATCCGCGTTGCAAACCCGGCCGCCGTCATGGCTGGCGTCCTCGATCTGTTCCTCGCCCAACCCTTCGGAGCCCGGTCGCTACTCCAGCGCATCTTCTCTCAGGCCATTCACGATGGTATGCGTCAGATACAACGAGCCATCGACGATCTCACCGCCAAGATCAATGATCCAGTCCTTACTGACAAACTCAAAGCCTTCGTCGACTGCCCAGAAGAAAGCAAGAACGTGATCCGAGCTGAAGCCGCAGACGAACAAGTCGACGTCGTTGTCGCAATTCTTCGCTCCGAGCACTTGTCGCCCGAACTCACTCCGCAGCAAACAGAAAGAGTCTTCAATGCTTATGCCGCGTGGAATGCCGCCGTCGACAGCCCCGATGCAGAGCTGAGACAAGGCGCCGAGATGTTCTCTCAGCTAAAACAACAGCTGAAGCTCTTGACCCGTTTCCGCGATAAGGCAATGATGGCACAGATGATCGAGGAACCCAACACTCTGCGATTGTTCAGAGACTTGTTTACCATTTTCTACGAACCACTGGTACGGGTGTACAAGAGTGCAAACGTCTACGGCTCCATCACCGATTTTGCCCTCTTCGCCACCGACGCCATCAAGACGATCGAAATTGCACAACGCCAAGACGTGAGTGCTGACCCCAATCAGACAGTCCAGTCTTTTATAGATCTCTGCGCCCGACACGAACAGAATCTCTACAAGTTTATCCACGAGGTCCACCTTCACGACAACGGTCTCTTTGGTGCTTTGATGAGCTGGATAGAAGGCATCCTCGATTTCTTGCGCACGGGACCCAAGGCTGGCAAATTGGACATGAATGCCATTTTCCAGGGTGGCCTGGATCAAGGCATTATCGACGCAGAAGTCTCCAGGGCCGAGATTAACGACTTGATCCGTTGGCAAGAGGCAAGGAAGAAATGGCACAGTGACAAGACGAGACAGAAGATGGCTCAGGACGACAGCGGACCCGATCAACTTCCCGGCGCCAACACATTCAAGAGCGGTGATTTCGGACTGGATCAGGTAAGCTTTTCGTCCCTTTTGTCCCTTCTCCCCCCTCCTCGTTTTCTTCCTCCCTCATTTGCTCTTCGTGCGCCTGTCTGCCATTTCCTTTCTCTTTTCAGTCATTGCTGACACATTGGCTCGTCCAGGCCGATCTTTTGGATCTTAGGATTGACGACGAAGAGGATGACGAGGACGATTCAGATGAGGATGCTGCTGACGACCTCGACCCCATCCAAGCAGAGCGCCGGCGACGGCGAAAGGCACAGGACAGACTCCGAGCCCGTGCAGGCGAACCGGTTAAACCTGAGGTCTCCGAGATCTTGAAGTTGAGAGAGAACTTTTTGGCTATGTTGAGGATGGTGTTGAGTGAATGAATGACGGGATGACCTGGCCCTGTTAGTGGCTTAGGTGCTTAATATTGGTGGCATATGATTTAAAGTATATTGATGACCTGTACACACAAGGTTATAGCATCCTAATACCTCTCAAGATAGAAAATCCTAAGCATCACCTCCTCCCACAACAGATGCTCTCACAGAATCTGTAATCTACTTCGGCTAATATGACACCCTGGATAGCTCTCTCCTGGTTTGCAAAATTACTTGGAAGCCCAAACCTTTGCCTAACAGTCTTGGCAATGAGGTTGTCTTGGTATCGCACATGTGCCTTGATCTAATCCCTGCCGATCTGCGCCAAGACTGCATAATCAATTGCTGATTCACGGAATGAGGAAAATGCATACAGTTAATTCAAGCCATTAAGCATCGGTTGGGGACTCCTTGATAAATGCCATCCTGAAAGTAGTCTTGTTGGGTAGGGCAGTGCATCTGCAAGAATTTTTTGTGCGAGGTCCCCCCACGCTAATGCTTTAAAATAGAGGGTGGCAAGATGACTTTGCATAATCGCTTGTCATACCGGACCCAGATCAATTGAAGGGATGGTGAAGGTGATTGTGATCGTTGATGAGGTGTCTAGGATGGGCAAGGGAAAAATCTGTGCGCGATTATCAAAAAAAGAGGTAGGTAAACCCAAGCAGTTGACTGTCAACCGGACTCCTCTATCCTCCATCTGTCCTAAACTTGAAGATTAGCGCTTGGCACTTGCTTGGATTCAGCAGATGAATTGAGCGCGTTGCAGGACGGTGGTCAAAAGATCTGGCTTATCAACCATTGTCATTCACGACATTGCATCATTCTCTCTCGCCGTCGAGGCTTATTTGTCTTATTGTAGTCGGCCACTGAGTAATGAGCATGATGAAAGCATGGTCAGTTGTAGCGACTCGGACAATCTTGCATTCGGCCGATTGTTTGTGTGGCAGTGAACGTAATCCGGGTGGCGGGCTACCAAGTAATTGTAAGTGTACCTAGACGAGGCACGGGGGGGTTGTCCGTCAAGCATTTTCAAGACGCATCATGGCCCCTCACCTCGTGTTGACAAGAGTTGAATGCGTCTGCCAGCGCAGCCATCCTTCTCTGCATCAGCGGTCGTGAAAAGTCCTTACCAGGCCAGGATGAATTTACCTTTTGGAGACAAGATGATAGCTTATCGCCGAAGCCCGGCTTTCGTAGCCGGCCCCTATCAATATCGAGCACTTTGTGCCAGCCCCAAAAGTGATGCGCAGTCTCGGCATTTTAAGGAGGATATTCTTACTTCACATGCTCGCAATCTTGTCGCTATCCTAGGTTTTCTCGACATTTCGTTGGCTATTGCGTCAACGAAACAGCCATTTCGTGGCTTGACCGGCCAGCTTTGCCGTTATGGCTTGCATAGGTTGCAAAGCCACAACGTGGATAGCAACTTGCTCTCAGTAATGCATGGCTGACTGGACTCCAGACAATTTGCAGATCGTAAGCATTCCCTGCTGGCCATTGGTCCGATTTTCACACCATTCTGGGGTATCCATTTCCATTTTTTTTTAAACGAACCATTGTTTCCATCATCTGGAGAAGACCATTGGTAAAGCCCCATTCTCCACAACTACGGTGGGTCGTCTGCAGGCAATGTGTCAATACAACTGCTGCTTGGAGGCGACCCTTCAAGGATTGCATTGAGGGATTTATTCGCAAACGGGCAGGGCGTAAATTCCAGAGTAGGGCTGGCAGTGTATTTTTGTGCCCTCGGAGATGCGCTGCCAGCCTGTGGGAATGCTTCCACTAAGTTTGCATTCGACCCAAAAAGCTGAAATCTCCCAATCTTGGATCTGGAACAGGAGTCACGTGGTCTGTCGGATACGCGCGATAGTAATTCTATCTAACAATAGCGAGCAATGTTCATTCGGGTTGTCATCCTCGACGGTGGAGAAGGCCCGAATTTGTTGCCGCTGTGTCCCACAAACGGCCCATATAAACTTGCGTACCGGTATTGTTATAAACGAATACCGATCTGCCGCCGTTACTTGCCGCTCTTAGTATCGTGCTCGAGAAGGCCTACGAGTAGAGCCGGATAACAGGCCAAAGATGTGGATTGGTTCGACATAATTACTGATGCCTGTGGCTTCACAAACAAACTGTGTAAATACCATAATTAGTACAAAAGAGATTTGTTCCATCGGCACCTCCCGCTCCGGCCAGATTTGACAGGAACTAAGTGGACAGGGCGGATATCCCGCATCCGACGGAACAGAAAGCCAGAATGTGTTCGTATTGAGGATCAATCTAAATGATCTAGCTTATGAACAGGGCTTTGAATCAGCAATGTGGGGGTTCCTGCCAGCCTCCGATGGTGTTAGGAATATTTTAAAAGCAAAGAGTAGCAGGACAGCTTCTTGTTTTGGGCTGTCAGGGGCCACACATGGCCGGGAGCCTGCCAGGGCTATTGTTTTCATTCCTGATTTCCAACTTGGTTCATCGCACAGACAGATTCAACCCTCATCTCGCTCATGCATCATGTCATCGCTGACCAGAGTTGAGTTCTTAGATTGATGAAACAGACCGATTCAACTCAGCTCGCTCGCTTAACAGTCGTACCTAATCACGATTGGGGACGTCGGCTGTAAAGACCGAGTCCTCCGAGCAAGCGGAAGACTCGCCCGGGCGGCAACATAGATGGTTTTGAAGGCGCCCAGGCTCAACCATGGGTGTAGATAACGTCAAGTAGATAACCTCTTGAGACGGCCAATAAACATTCTATTCTTGGCAACGAGGACGAAGCGCTCGCCATCAGCCACGGGCATGGGACGACATCCCACATCTGATGATGCAAGTGGGGGAGCGTTGCATCCGTTTTCGATAGGTTTTGTGGTCAGTTGTCGTCAACATTGAGTACGATTACACATTGCCCGCTCCGAGTAATAGGGCTGGCGGGGTTGACCAGATCTGCGTGTTAACTTACTGTATTAGATTGCTGTAATTTTTCCCAGGAGCCACGGAGATTCTGGAGAGCCCTGCTCGAAGCAGGGCGCGGCAGGGGCCGGGGAAAGTAGGAAGGTCGCCCTTGGCCGCCATGCCTGGGACAGCGAGGTCAACAGCAGCACAACGAATCCAGGCCCCTCGGCGCCAGTAATAACAAGTCGCTTATTAACAAACGAAAGACACTCCCCACTCTGGCCAAGGTGCCCCACGCGCCCCCGCTGGCGCCTACCAATGGGCAGTGTCCCGAAGGCTCTTCTCCGCCATGGGCCCCGGCAGCTGGCCTATGATCCGCGGCTCCTTCAGAAGCCCCAAAGGTTGAACCCAGGCTCTGGCCTGTTTTCACCTTGATCCCATCTTCCCTATTACCTGACTCATCCGTCAACTCTCGCTCGTCTTGGGGCTCTCCAGTTTCCGACTTTTTCTGACCAGAGCTGGTCCTGTCTTTTGACCCCCAAATTGATCCAGTCCCCTGTGCACGCCAGCGCTTCTGCCCCACTTGTCTGCCAGAGGCTCGCCGGACGGTGGTGCCACAGGCTCGAAGGCAAGAAACTAACTGGGCACAAAAAAACTCACTTGAGCTTATATCACTCGAGCCTCGAGCTTATTGCCTGAGTTTCCTCAGATTCGCCATCTCGTCTTCCGACTCGGCCATTGCCATAATTTCTGGCTAGCCTCAATTTCTGGCTAGCCTCCTTCGCCGCCTCTCTTCACCGCCATCACCGCCGCCGCCATTCTCTGCCCAACCATCGACGCACCATACCAAATGCTGGGAGTACCATGACCACCGCCATCCATACCGCTCTTCCCAGGGCAGACTACTTCAGTTCCTGTCCAATCGACTCATCTTCATACTCCAGCCTCGACTACCCCGAGTCTCTCCTCCAGAAATCACCCTATGGGCATTCTGGCTATGAGCGACAATACCCAGCCTCAGCACCCTCATCGGCCCCTTCGTCTCCTTCGTTGACCTACTCAAGTTTCTCTCGTGGCCCCTCGTATGCATCGACACCTGCAAGCGTTGTTTCGATAGGCGGCAGGAGCCAGTTCGACTATGCTACAGGCGATGATGACATGAATTTTCCTGATTTCGAGCCTGCAAATGCGGCACATAAAGACCCCTACGCCCTTGCCAAAGAGCCGTCGGATGATAGCCTTCCTCGACCCTCTTCGACCTTACCTCACGACTCGTTGGATCCCGCAAAAGAGTTCGACCCTGCCAAAGACGACCATGCTGTGAACCCGGAGCCGACTCGACACGTAGACTACCTCTCCCACGACTGGCGAGAAGAGGATATCTGGGCCTCGTGGAGCTACATTGTTCACCGGCGGAAAGAGATCAATAACAGTACCCGGCTGGAAAATGCCTCGTGGCGGACATGGGTTAAGACAAAGCACAGGCTCAAGACTGTTTCACCCGAGTCTCTCAATTGGCTCAAAGACTGCGATACAACCTGGCTGTACGGACCCCTGCAAATGGCGGGACGAAGGTCACTATTAAACACCACTCCTCCACCGAGCCGACTGTCTCATTCCTCTTCTTTTATATCAAAGAAGCCAATCCTCAAGAAGAAGTCTGCATCCGCCCTGATGCTGGAACGTTCCTTGTCGCAACGTACTCTACTGGCCAGAGCGAGCGAGATTCTCCGCTCGCAGCAATCCAGTCCTGCGCTGCTGGGCAATCCAGTCTATCGTCGCCATACGTCAGACTTCGTCCTTTCTGGCTACACAGGAAGCTCCGTCCTCAATACCCCGGCTTTGGAAGATGTGCCCGGCTTCACTCGGACGCGTTCATCCTTTGGCTTCACCGAGCCACCCACCCCGGGTGAGAACAAGCACGTCTCATTCGTCGAAGAAGTTCGCCAGGTACAAGCAGTTGACTCGGAGGATGACGATAAGGATGACTTATTGGACGAGACAGCCCTAGAGGATGACGACGAAGAGGAAGATGAGGAAGATGACGACTTGATGATGGCTCCGGCCAAATCTCGTGGAAGCAGGGGCTCCTCCTCGCGAAGCAGCTTTAGCAGTGAGAACAAAACCATCATACCCTTGCCACCCACAACGCTGAAACGACAGTCGGATCCTCCAGAGCCAGAGCTGCACGAGTATTGGCCTCAGGTCAAGACGATATCGCCCTCGCCATCACAGGAAACTTTGCGGCCACCACGGCCGAACCATAACTTTCTCCTTGACGACGATCCAGAAGTCAACGATGAGCCATGGCATCCAAGGACCTACGACGACAGCTCACAGGCATCGTGGGAAGAGGAATATGAGCCAGGCCCGCACATGAGACGTACCGAGTCTGGCATGTTCATGCCATATGATGAGGAAGCCGAGGACGAAGCTGCGATGAACAACCATTTGTTTGGCCGAGCAATGTATGCAGTCAATACGATCCGGGATATTGCACATGTGGTGTGGAACGTTGGTGTAAGTAACCCCCGGCATTCTTGTCTTGTGTTTGCTGAGAGATTGTAGTGGCACCGCGAAAAAGACAGAGCACAGAACGATAATCATCAGAATCGGTGACGGACTGCGAAGTCCCTGTTTTGACCCTCCTTCCGACGGGTCTCAAAATTGTACAGCAAAGACAGCAAGGCGTTGGAGGTCCCTTTGAAGCGATTCAATCTTGTGAGATTTTGGAAAAAATTACGATACTATTAACGACAAATCTCGGTATTGCATGGAGTTGACCGTTTTTTCAACGACGGTCTGAGATGCCTAGGGACAACGGTCATACTAATCTTGACAATGAAACGGCTGGACATGAAGGATGGCTGTCAAAAAGTGATCCATGGGACCTTTGGTTGGATAGACGCATTTCCTTCTTTCCTACAGCAGTGAGGGGACTTTGACATGCCACGAATACGATTCTCACGCAAGTGATGTGTGACTACGATGGTGGACAGAAAGAGCAGGGAGTCAGACGACTACAACCCACAGGAAGCTATGGTGCTTGATGTAACAGACTCGAGCTTCATACACTACAAAAGATCCATTCCTGGCCTCAACACTGTCTTTCACGGCTTTCTTTCTCCATGTGTTGCTCAACTGCTGATTGTCCCAAAGCTGATAACACCAACCTGACTCCCCAATTACCTAAGTATTATCACCATTCTCGAGTTCCCACTTTTGTTTCCGAGGCAATAGCTCTCTTCTGCATTACATTGCTCTGCTTCTAGTTTTTTGCCTCATTGACCTGTTTAATCGGCAAGAGTCTCAGCGACCCAACCACTACAATGTTTCTCGAGTTTATTATTCCATCCACAGCAACACACCTTGGCTGAGAAACTCTGTTTCGGGTCGATTCGGAGAGAGGAAAATGCACAAAGCCCAAAAAGGGGCCGTGGTGTGTAAAGTATGGTACTTTCTGTACTACTGTACTACTGTACTACTATTTCGCAATCTTGAAAAATATCCCCCCCCCCGGGTTTTTTTTAAACTTGATGCATGTCATTGATTACAAAAAGTGACTAGTTAAATGTGATTTGCTGCTGCTCTCTTTGCTGGCAGGGGGTGGGAAGGAAAGAGAAAAAGAAAGAGATAGTAAGCTATAAGAAAGCGGGGTGCATGAAAAACCTTACAAGGGAGGAAGTAAGTTAGGATACCGGTAAACAGGTAACTGCGAGGTGGGGCAACGTAAAAAATTCAAAAGATATTTAGGTACCACAGGTGACCCCAGGCCAGGCAGGCCCTTGTGTGGTTCAAATTCATGTGCTGGCAGGTACAGTAAGTCATAGCATAGAAGTCTACAATAATGAGGGTTTTTTTTGTTTGTTCACCGCCACTACTGTAGAGTAGTTACTGTAAAACACAACCCAGCACAATGTTTTCATTTTAGGTGACTTTGACTTCCCCGAGGAGTTGGGGTCCAAACAGAAAACACTCCGCCTTGTCAGGCGGGGTTGATAGGTTGATAGATTGCTAGCTACCCGTACTTTAGCGCCATCCAATCGGACAGTTTTTTGTTGTTGTTTGTATCGAGAAAAAGTTAAGCTTTTGGCGCTGTTGATAGTCTGGATTCAAACGAGCTGCGTGGGAACATTCTCAACTTCTTGGTTATCTGTCGCCCTGAGAGAGATATCGAGGGCGTGAAAAAAAGTAATGAGGTAGGTTATATATATTGACTTTGGGTTCTTTCCCAAGTATTAAACAATCAGTGGAGCTTGTCATCTTGTTCCACCGTAGGACAAGTGACAAGTGACAGGTGGCCGTTAGGGGTGGCACCTTCTTGAATGCCGATCAATGCATGACTTCTGAAGTCTTGAGCGATCGTTTCAAATTGACAGCACAGCCACTTCAACCTTGCCAGCTGTTTCAGGGTCTCTCTTTGGTCTTGCTTTTTTTGGTTTTAGGTCGAAGGGAGAACACGAACCAACCCCCCCGAATACTGGTTCGCTCAATTTATGTTTTGCAAGCATGCTGCTTACTACTGTACGTATTCCTCGGCTTCTAGGCTAAGGAAACTGGAGGGCCCGTGCAGGAAATCCTTGTTGACGATTACGGAACACACACATTAACTTGGAAATGGGTATGTATGTATGTCTTCCGTGGCACGAGTGGTTGGGTTGGTTATTCGTCATTGCTCTGGGAAAGGGTTAACCTCAAGGGGGGTTGCCCTGCCTTGATTCTTTGGAAACGAAGTGAAAAATCAACGGGTGAGATGAGTGACAGCTCGGAGACGTTTTTGAGTCACCTTCCCGGCCACGCGGTATGCTGCGCGGAGATTGCTTTCCAGAGGTGTCGGTGCCACTCAAAGGTTAAAGCTACAGTACTGTACTTGACTTATACTCTGTCTGTTTCGGTAAGGTTGAGGGATAGGCGAGATTCGATATTTTCGATTGTGGATTGACCTAAGACTGTTTAGATCGCGACTCATTTATTTCGCTACACTGAGATGGTCAAGGTCAGCTAAGTCTGACCCAGTCCTCGATGCAATTGTGGGGTAAGGGTATAGAAGCCGAAGGGACGAGGGTCAGAGTGCGACAGGCAATTGGAACGGAGAAGAAATGGCTTGCAGACGGAGTGTCGTTTGCGCGAAGGGTGACATGGGCGATGCTCGTTCGAAATGAGATTTGTGCACTTGTAGGGCAAAGTCTCGGCCATGCGGGTGAGGATGAAGGTGCTCGGCCAAGGGGAGGATGATTCATGATTTTTTTAAACTCAGTCAGTACGTGTATCGCCACCCTTGAACCCTTTCCAGGACTATGCGGCCTGCTTGTTGTTTCCGGTTCTCCGTCCAGAACCATATCGTACATGCGGCTACTAGACAAACCATGAGGATATGGGAGCCAATGCTTACCCAGACGCCAGTAAAATATTGTGGGGCTTCCTGCGATCGGACGATGTATGATCCTGCAATGCCGCCCAGGCCGTTGCACGCACTTACTGCGGCTGCAACCGTGGCACGTTTCCACTGACCGGTGATGTTGTTTGCTTGGTATGCTGAAAGAGCCGCCCAATTCGACACATAAGCTCCTGTGGCGAGAAAGGTGCCTATGTAGCGAACCGGTGTGATGGAGGAGAACCCAAACATAGAAAATCCCACAACGACACATATCGCGTTAAACGTTATGGTGGGTCCTCGGAGAGAGAAGCGGTCAGCAAACCAGGAGGAAAGGAGGACTGGTATGACGCTGTAGTAATACGGCGGGGTGGACAGGAGAATTGACTTATTGGTGCTGTACCCGAAGCCTGATTGGAGAATGATGGGCAAGAAATAGCTCAGCGCTGTCGAGACGATGTTGAGCAGGAAAAAGAGTGCTGAGAAAGCATACAGCTTCGGGTCGAGAAATGGCGTCAGCACCTTCGGCCCCGTCAACGGGTCTTTTGACTTCAGGCCGGAGGAAACGTCGAGGTCCCCGGCATCGTGGCGATCTGCATTGATTCGTTCGATGACTAAAGCTGATTCCTCTGCAGTCAAAAAATGGAAAGAATGGTGGCTCCGCTCGGGAAAATCGACCATCCAGAAGTAGGTCACAAGCCCTAGCGCTGTGGTAATAGCACCTTGAACCAGGTACATCCACCGCCAGCCCCTGAGGCCATGCTTGTGGTCCAAATGGTTGAGTCCGAAGTTGACGATGCCGCCGGTGGCCAAGACAATGACTTCTCCGGATTGGAGAAATGCATATCGAAGCTGCTGCTCACGACTAGTATACCAGATAGAGATCAGATAGGTGAGGCCGGGGTATATGCCAGACATGGAGATACCGAGGAGGATTCTCAAGGCTATCATCTGCTGCCAAGTGGATATGAAGGCCGTTGAAATGGTAATGACGCCAAAGGCGGTGGTGATGGCGCAGAAGAAGAGCCTGGGCCCAAGGAAGCGGAGCAGAATGACCGAGGGGAGCTGAAAGGCAATGCTAGTAACGGTAAAGATAAAAATGGCAATGGAATAGCGGTGGGCCGTCAAGGATAGATCTGACAACATCGAGGTGACGGACGCCGAAGAGATAATGCCACTGTCGAGGAGGTTCAGCGAACACAATATGCCGGCTATAGTGCAGAGGCGCCAGTCGACCTTTCGTCGAAGGCGACGCTCAGCGTCTGTGCACATGTGGCGAGGGTGGTGGCCATCTTCGATGGGGTTATTGATGAGTGTCGCCTCTTTGTTGACAGCCGCAACGGGACTGTTTCTAGCATCGGCCAGGCTCATGGCGGAATGGCCCTTTCCAGATATCCAGCAACCGGTCCCAATGGCAGTGAGAACGGCTCATCCCGTGTGTAGGCGTGTCAATTGCCTCTGAAGCTACCGTAGGATGCATGGGTTGAGGATTGTCCAAGACGTCTGTCACGTGTACTGTATTGTATTGAAAGGTTAGAGGGTCGGGGTGGGTCTAGGCATCAACTGTAGTTGCTCCTTAGGTACCCTTTATTACTATGGTATTATTACTTGAAATCAGCATTCATGCTGGCTGGTATTTAACATCCACTCGATATCCAGCTAGACCTTGGTTCAGATTTGGATAACAGCGCCAAGAAGCTTGACCGTCTTTTTAATAATGAAGTATTAGATGTGATTTTCTCAATACAGAACAAAGAGGTAGAAATTGCATTTGTACATTTTACTCTTCCAACAACCTCTTTCCTTGTGCCTAAAGAAAAGGCCAAGACCAAGTACAAGCCGGAAACAGCACCGTTCCTTATGTGCGATCTACTCTGGTATGCTACAGCAATGAGTGCTCTAATGAGTGTGTGCTCAGCTGTACTGTATGCGGACAAAAAATACTCCAAATTTGATAGAGAATACTCATAGAATGATCAGGGTTTGATTACTAATGCATTCATGCTATTGTTTTGCTATTAATTATGCATTTTGGACGAAATGATGATTGTTTGATGGATGAGGTTAAAGCCTCTTGGCGCGTGGGGTGGCACACCCATGAGATGGGGGTGGCTGAGGCTCCTTTTCTGCCTGGAGGATCTTCCTGTACCACTGTTTAAAAATAAATACAGCTCTAGTCATTTCACTCAATAATATATTTTCCAAACATTAATAAGTTACATCATTTTTGTTGGCACGTGCATATGTGCAGCGAAACCCCACACGCGCAGTTACAGTTCTGTACCAATCTGGCTGATAATTAAATCTTGGCAAGTGCCCAACTATATTCATACTCTCCCCCGTCCCCATCTACGAAATAGATTTTATAATTCAGAAATATAAAAGATGAAACATGCTCTTGCTCAAGGCTGCATATACATACCTTTCCAGACCCAGAATCTGTCAAGGGCTGCGCCCTTAGGAGTCTTGGTAGGCCCTGGCGACAGCCAGGTTTCCGGCATTTCACGAGACCGGGCCTATGAAATCGGTCGGGTAACTTTCCTATTGGAGCAATTATGGAGAACTCCTCTGTCCACAACTCTCGTCCCCTCTTTTCTGACAAGAGAACCGCCTACCACAGACTGTCTAAGATAGAAGGAGAGGGAGACGTGTTCAGATCTGAGACAAGAGAGATGTGTCGAGATCAAGGCAAGGAAGAGAAGGAGTATTTATTCCAGCAGCTCCCACCACTCTGAAACTCCTTCTCTTCAAAGAAATCTCCCTATTTATAGACGCCACTGCAGATAGCGAATCTATCTATCGCAAGCCATTACAGAATCAATTCGATTGTCTTTCCTGACACGGCGGAACAGGATGGTCAGTATTTTGAGGGGAGCCATAATACGTTCTCTGACTTGTATCTTATTCACACCCCATCTGAACTTAAGGCCCCTATCTTGATAGTGAGGATCTGTGATGTTTCGTATCGTATCTGAAACTGACGATATATTGATACGTAGCGATAGTGCAAGATCGGTATAATAAACCATTACTTGACCTTATCACTGTCATGGACGACACATGTATATATATTGGAATGCCTGAATCTTGCATGGGATTGGCAAGATTCTCCATCTGTTAGGTGCACTAGAGGTGGAAGACAAAGAAGAGGACAAGAGAGAGCCAACCAATCTAGATGCCCTATGTCGTAGTATAGACGTACAAGACTCAAAGCTGGGGAGAGTCGACAGACTCCCGCAACCTCCTCACATAATTATCACCTTCACTTCGCAGGGCTGTAGTCTGCCTTTCCGTGGCCCCCTACGCTAGAGGTCCCTTGCCCTGCGCAGCCCCATTCATGTCTGCCTCGAAGGATCGTACCCTTATCCATGCGGGTAGTATGGACCGCACGTAGCTCAAGGCGTAATCCTTCGTGCGACGCGGGGCTGGCGATTGCCTTGCACAGACTCCTTTGCACCATCGTCGGCCAAGCGTCGGGGAGTAGTCGTCCTATCATCGGTTCATGACACCATCTTTCTAGGGATACGGGGCTCCCATGGCCTACTGGCGTTCTAGGCGTAACAATCCTATGATTATTATGTATATTTTGTTATCCTTTGTCCAATCTATCATGAATGCGCCCGATGACAAGACGACAGCAGCGAGATACGGGTGTCATGGTGAATCTGGCTCACATGACAGACACATATATTGGAACGCCTTAATCTTGCAACAGATTGCAAAGATACCCCATCTTTTAGGGATTAGGAACTCTCTTGGTCTACTGGCATTCCAGGCATAACAACGGGATGCCTGCCCTGAATACCAAGGTGCGATAGGCATCACGAATCTCCCATCATGACACAAGTGACCCGAAGGTCGGACGACGCCGAAACGCCTAAGTGGGATTGAGTTGTGTCATGAGCATGCTGCGACACAGTCGAGGGATCGCTTGTATTAGAGTTGTATTATCCTTTAACAACTCTAACAAGGCGACCAGGAGTAAGGGGAACGGACCTGTAGCAGCGACAATTTCATAGTTGCGAGGAGCATGGGATTCCTCAACGCTTCTTTAAGCGTTGAGTCTTGTATTGCCAGCTAGACATAGAGAACTTTGGATTTGTTAGAAAGAGCAAAAAGGCGGCTAATCCGATGCGCATTGTTATGACCTCTTTTGCTGATAGAAGCTTAACTATTTGCAGTGGAGATTACTGGTTGTTCCAAGAATAGGCTCTGTTGAGCTATATTCCAACAGAATTGATTAAGCTCCCTCTATTATCCCTCTTTGCTTTCCATTCCCGGGGATATCCAACACAATCAAATGCTTTGAGCCTGCGAGCTCAGTGTTCTGGCCCCCCTGTCCAGCAGCATCCGCACCACCTTCTCATGACCATGCTTTGATGCCACCTGCAGCGCGTTACCATAGCAGCTTTCTTGAGCATTGACATTAGCCTCCTTGTTGAGCAGCATCTGCACCACCTTCTCATGGCCACGATATGATGCCGCCTGCAGCGCGTTGCCACAGCGGCCTCCTTGAGCATTAACATTGGCCCCCTTGTCTAGCAGAATCTGCACCACCTTCTCATGGCCATGATATGATGCCGCCTGCAGCGCGTTGCCATAGCAGCCTCCTTGAGCATTGACATTGGCCCCCTTGTCCAGCAGAATTTGCACCACCTTCTTGTAGCCATGACATGATGCTGCCTGCAGTGCGTTGCCACGGCCATGGCCTTGAGCATTGACATTAGCCCCCTTGTCCAGCAGAATCTGCACCACTTTGTCATGGCCACAAGATGATGCTGCCTGCAGTGCGTTGTTATTGTTCTGGTCTCCTTGAGCATTGACATTAGCTCCCTTGTCCAGCAGAATCTGCACCACCTTCTTGTGGTCACCAGATGATGCTGCCTGCAGTGCACTGCCAAACATGCCTCCTTGAGCATTGACATTGGCCCCCTTGTCCAGCAGAATCTGCACCACTTTGTCATGGCCACAAGATGATGCTGCCTGCAGTGCGTTGTCATCATACTGGTCTCCTTGAGCATTGACATTTGCCTCCTTGTTGAGCAGCATCTGCACCACCTCCTCATAGCCACCATATGATGCCGCATACAGCGCGTTGCCATAGCGGCCTCCTTGAGCATTAACATTGGCCCCCTTGTCCAGCAGAATCTGCACCACCTTCTTGTGGCCACCAGATGATGCTGCCTGCAGTGCTTTATCATAGCAGTCTTCTTTAGTATTGACATTGACCCCCTTGTCCAGCAGAATTTGTACTACCTTCTCGTGGCCACGCTCTGATGCAGCATATAGTGCATGGCTAAACAAGCGTCCTTGAGCAGTGACATTAGCCTCCTTGTCCAGCAGAATCTGCACCACCTTCTCGTTGCCACCATATGATGCTGCCTGCAGTGTGTGGCATAACATACCTCCTTGGGCATTGACATTAGCTCCCTTGTCCAGCAGAATCTGCACCATCTTCTCATGGCCACTATATGATGCTACCTGTAGCGCATTGCTAAACAAGTGTCCTTGAGCATCGACATTGGCCCCCTTGTTCAGCAGAATCTGCACCACATTCTCATGGCCACCATATGATGCTGCCTGCAGTGCGCTATCAAACAAGCCTCCTTGAGCATTTACATTGGCCCCCTTGTCCAGCAGAATCTGCACCACCTTCTCGTGGCCATGCTCTGATGCAGCCTGCAGTGCGTTGCCATAGCGGCCTCCGTGAACATTGACATCAACTGCTGATCTAGATAGAATATATGTCAAGACACCATCTAGGCCAAGAAGAGATACATAGTATGTTGCCGAGGCCCGATCTTCGGCCGTCTTCTGGTAATACACCTCAGTATCCCACGGTCGATCTGGATTATGGAGCTGGATCCAACGCTCAATTGTACAAGATGTTGTTAACAAAGCAACAGCCTTATCTAACAACTGTTGGGCACCTTGGCTGCCAGCTTGATGATAATGGTAATACCAGTACTCTGCAGCATATCTTGCAAAAGCATACCGCTCTACTAGATCTCGACTTAACATCTGTTGCAGGAAGTCATTATGATTGAGATACAGTAAACAAGCTTTGCTGATCCGTGTATGTGATAATGGTCCTGATAAAGCAAAGTCGGCCGCCCTACTTTTTCTGATTCGAGGAGACAACAAGTATTCCTGGACCGAGAAGTGAGCGATCCGGACTGTCTGAGCATCGACTCTATTGTTATCAGTACGACTCCTGGGACTGATCTCAATCAGTCCTGGACAAATTCGAAGGAGGTCGTCAGCACCGCCGGTGAATCTACTCCTTGGGTCATAGCATTCGAGGTCATCAATGTCGACAGCGAGAGCCTCGGTGACCTCGTCAACCGACATGGGTCGCGATGCATAACACAGAAGCGACAAGATCTGTTGCGCTTCCTCCCGTGACTCGATGCCACATAGTATCCGTTCATACGTCTCATCAAGAGACTGTGGCAGTGTGCGAAGACATTTCTCTAGATGTTTCTCACTGCGAGGACACTGTCGTAGTGGGTGAAGCTGGTATTCAACCCAGCGAAATCTAGTCACTGATCAGCTTACATAAGCAAAACAAACACTCATAGTGAACTACTTACATTCCACCTGCACGTCGGGTAAGATGGCTCTTGATCTTCTCCCGGTGGTGACCCCAGCTCTGAAGCTGAGGGTCGTTGTCGACTTGAAAAGACACAAACCGCGAAATATCTTGGTAGATACTGTCGTTGTTCAACGCAACATGCTCTACACCCTGGCTGAGTGTCGGAAGCTGCAGATGGTCTCGAATATCAGGAAGATCTCGGCTGGTGACCAAAAGGTGCAAACCTGGCAGCTGCCACTGTCGTAAGGTGTCGATCACTGATAGGACTTCGGCTCGCGAGCTATCTGCAGGGCTCTCATCTAATGCATCAAGCAGAATGTAGGTGTGGCGACACCGAGTTACAGCTAGCCGCAGATGTTCTAGTAAAAGTGCTACCGGTGGAGTGTAATGGTTGTACGACTCCTTTGAGAGGTCCAACTCGGACTTTAGACGGTTAATCTGGCCACAGAGCTGGAATAGCAGTGTCCGCAGCGCCGCGGAAGCATCTTGTTTCAAGTGGTCGTTGAAATTGAAGAAAAAGAAAGCGATTGCGCTGCCGTCAGCGGAAGACTGTCGATGGCGAAAGGCATGCTCAATGGCCGTGGAGCACAGCACGGACTTGCCACAGCCAGCGAAGCCATACAGCCAAAGAAACGAATTGTCCTGTTGTAACCAGGCAGTATAAGCCGGACCTTGGACTAACCACTGCCCTGTACTCTCGTGTCGTTTGGTGCTGGCAACGTTGAAGTCGACCGTTGCGTCAGATGGCCTCAGCCACTGCCGCAGATCGTCACTGGTATGTGCTTGTATGTTGTTGATAGCACTGGCCACTTCAATATCGTTCTGTATATTCTGATGCCCTTTCAGCTGAAGGGCTTGCAACGCGAGGGATAAGTTGTCATGGAAATTGTTGACATAATCGCCAAGGTCCTGTAAAGTTCCATATTTGAACGGATAGGCGGCCCGCAAGCCAACCAGCGCCTCTTTGTTTCTCCAGCCGTCAATTGACTCTTTCTTAAACTCGGCGGTTTCATCCTGTAGGTCGTGAATGATGTTCTCACTGCGAGCGATAGATGTTTCAATACTTTCTATGATTGACTGGTCGTTATAGCGCCACGTGCGGGTGCGCACAATCTCGTCGATGATCTGGAGGGATTTGAGAAGGCCGCCGAGTTTGTCTGCGATTAGGGCGAGCTTCTGATGCTGATCTCGGCACGCCGTGTAGAACTTGTACAGGTACTCTGTGCTCTGCAGGCCAAGAGACAGCAAGCCAGCCACACTGGCGGCTACAGAGAGATGTATCATCACAAATTCTCTTCAACAACAACAAATTCTTCATTAATATCTGCTCAAGGTGTGACATGGTCCTTATCAAAACAGGTGAAGGTAATTATAATCACGCAATCTTTGAAGTCTGCCTCAGCGCTTCTAGATTAATTAGCCCTTGGAGTGCAGTACAGCTAGTTGGCCATTAGGCGGTCATTCAACCTTGTCGCTTTGCTTTAGATCTGTGGAGATTTGTTGCCCTATCATCTGTGACCTACAGTCTATTCTTGGCAGTTTTGTAGGGGGACTTGAATATTTTCGAATGACAATCAGAGCTGCGGTATTCAGGAGACATAAATTACAATGGACCCTAGCCCAATTAGCGTTGAGCTAATATACTAGTACTGTTTTCCAACCAATAAACTTGCATGATACTTTAAAAGAGCTCCTCTTGGTCCACTAAAATATGATTTCTGACCAATAAACACGCGTAGTGTTGGGCTAGTTTGACACTAAAGGTTCACGCTAATTTGTCCAAAACCTACGGACAACCGGTTATCAAAACCCCTTTATGCATTTTGGGGTGAAGGCAGTGTCGAACTCCACTGTATCTCTCTATCTACCAATAGATATTCTTCGAGTTCCATGCCTTCCCTCTGATCCAGACTTGTATCGACGAAAGCAAGACCGGGCCTCCTACCTTCATCTTGCATTGGGTTGTGCCCACTAGGCAACCATACTTCGTAAACACTGTTCAAGTCAAAGTTTGTAACCTCATACTGACGCAGATTACATCCTATCTCAGCGCAGTCTCCTACTTCTTGTCTTATAAAAGGCCTCTTCTTGAAAGAACAATAGGGCCATCTGCACTTGAGGCGGCGCTTATTAATGTCACCGAGCCCGCCCTTCCTTTATCCTCCGAATGACGCCCCCACACCACCGATTTCTCCAAGTGAGGCCTCCACACAGTCACATGGCAGCCATATCTGCGAAGCCAATCAATTAGTGTGTGGGACGAAATGGAGGAAAGAGGCCCGATCACTGGATTAGGTTTAGTCCGATCCACTCTATCAAGCGATATGATTGGCTACTTGATATTCTCCTGAGGTCTTGGCACTCATCTGCCACGTTTCATCGGTAGCTTCGAGAATCTCCTCCTAGACAGACAGATAGACAATAGATGATCTGATCTCACGACCAGAGCGCAAGAGGCGCACCCTATGGTAGACAATCCATCATAGTGGAGACTGACCTGAGACTGTACAACAAACTACCCGATGAGCAATGATGGGAATTCCTTTACGCCGGCCGAATGCCTGAGCGGCAAAGCGGCTAGGGTCTGGTTGGAAGTCGTTGTTTTTAATATTCATTTGCTTGGAGCTTGTTCGTTCTCTTTGTAGAACTGTTCTTCCTATTTGTTTATCTCCTTGCTTCTGCAGGTCCAATCGCGGGCCTCGCGTTTCTCCCCGTCGTCCCTCCCGGGTTCTCGCGATCCACTGCCTGAGGAACGGCAGCAGCCATATAACACTGACTGGCGTCCCCGGTACTGGCAGAGAAGTGCCTATCACCATGGTTGAGCCCGTCTACCGGCCTGACCCTCACGCGCTGCTCGCCCCGATCCTCGCCTGCCTACCTACCGCTTTCGCCTCCGTTCGGCCGCCGCCCGCTCTTCTGCCATTACTCTCGCCAATTCTCCGACAGAGGTTACAAGTGTCGTTAGACCCACGAGACAGCTGGCTGAAGCTCTTGTGTTGGGATCCTGATCGAGCTGAGATCCTGAAAGACCATGTTGAGAACTCGATTTTCGAGCCACATCCTGTGTCGGGTGAGATTGAGATTGGTGAGATCCAGAGTATCGCATACAAGAGGCTCGATGACGAGACCTTAAAATGCCAGATACAGTTGGAGGATTGGGCCTTCACCCCCATATTCCTCTGGTGTACGGGTGGCGACGAAGGCCATGGCTGGAAGCTGGCCGAGATCCTGGCCGCTCCCGAACTCGATGACTCATGGTCAGCGTCCATCGCAGAGGCCAATGAGAGTGCCAACGAGAGAATGGTCGAAGAGGCTCTTGAAGTAGCTGACGCAGCCCAGTCGGGCCAGGAGGCGTCGCTCAGCCGAAACGAAGATGACTACTGGGCGCAGTACGACCAGACACCCTCACAGACGCCGTTGCAGAAGTCTTCAGTGACCGCAGGTCAGCACACGGCTTCGGAAGCAGACTATTATGCTCAGTATGGCAAAGTACAACCGGTGATGGACAACTACGATCCTAACGAGGAGATAACCAACGCCACGGAGATAACGCTGAACGGCCACGTGCTCCACTCCTCTATGGGCAGGCTGTCTGAGCAGCCCTCAGAGCGAGATCCGCCTCCATACCAAGCAGGTCGAGACCATGCTGAGGAGAGAGACGGCACATACAGGGCCGAGAAGGACAACAATGTCGAGGTCCTGCACCCAGTCCCGGACTCACCGCGATCCAAAGGAAGCTCGGACGCGATAGCGCGGCTGGAAGACGAGGCAGAGAGATACAATGCATCTGAGGTGGGCATAAGGCAGCACATTGGGACTTCGATGAAGAGCATGTACCGATTGGCCAAGAGTGTCGGCATGGACCGTGACGAGTTTGAACGAATTGTCCATCGCGAGTTGGAGACCTTGAGTATTCTCGACCGGGACGACTGAGAGACAGAAGCACGGCGATTAGCACGGCGATGGGAGTGACAATGGCAATGGCAATGACTTTTCTGACAAGGCTGAATGTAAGTTATTAGCGACCACAGTAGCGTATGGACGGACTCTGAGTACAAGTAATTGCTACTTATCCGTATGGACATGACACCAGCCTTGGCGGATTTGATACTCCAAAAAACAATTTTCCTAAGTTCATCCGCGAAGGTTCGGCCGACGGGCCAGGCCGGCTTGGCAAGGGGCGCGCCTTCATCTACTATCGTACGTGTCCTATCGCGCCTACCCGGTCGCTGGGCATCTCATCTGGATCTGGATCTGGTTCTTTGTGTCTTGCTCTTGCCGCCTGTGCTTCTTTCTCTTCTCTTTGTCCTCTTTGGCATCCGGCTGTGGCGTGATCTAATCAACCCCGCCCCTGACATGTCCAGTCCCAATTCGACGCTCCGCCAGCGGGGCCACAAAGAGAAGCACCACAAGGGTAGTGGGGAGGTCAAGAAAGAGAAGTCTAGTGATGAGGTCAAGAAAGAGAGAGTGCTTCTTGACCAGGTGCTCGAGCCGGCAACACCGGCGGCCAACCCGGAATGGGACTATAAACTGGCCTTGGCAATCATTACCGTACTTGCCTTTGTCACCCGTTTTTTTGGCATCAACCACCCCAATGAGGTTGTTTTTGACGAGGTGCACTTTGGAAAGGTTAGCCCCCTCCATCTCCTGTTTCTGAAACTAGGCACAGTCGGTGCTGAGACGGGCATATAGTTTGCCTCGTACTACCTCCAGCGCACCTACTTTTTCGATGTGCACCCGCCCCTGGGCAAGCTGCTCTTCGCCTTGGTAGGCTGGCTCGTCGGATACGACGGCGACTTCAAGTTCGAGAACATTGGCGACTCGTACATCACCAACCGCGTGCCCTATGTTGCCTACCGCTCTCTCCCGGCCCTCTTGGGCGCTCTGACGGTGCCGACGGTCTTCCTCATCATGTGGGAGTCTGGCTACTCCCTCCCAGCGTGTGTGCTCGCGGCCGGCCTTGTCCTCCTCGACAACTCTCATGTTGGACAGACCCGACTGATCCTACTCGACGCCACGTTGGTCTTTTTCATGGCCGTCAGTGTGCTGTGCTACGTCCGCTTCTACAAGCAGCGCCACCAGCCCTTTGGCCGCAAGTGGTGGAAATGGCTGCTGCTGACAGGCTTCAGCATGAGCTGTGTGCTCAGCACCAAGTATGTTGGCGTCTTCACCTTCTTCACTATGGGCACTGCAGTCGTCATTGATCTGTGGGACCTGCTTGATATCAATCGAGAAGAAGGCGCGCTCGATATGATCACTTTTGCCAAGCATTTTGCCGCTCGCGCCATTGGTCTGATCACTGTGCCCTTCCTCTTCTATCTGTTCTGGTTCCAAGTCCACTTCGCTATTCTGACTCGCTCTGGCCCCGGCGACGATTTCATGACGCCCGAGTTCCAGGAAACGCTGTCCGACAACGTCATGCATGGCAAGGCAGTCGACATCCTCTACAACGATGTCATTGTCCTCCGACACAAGGATACCAAGGTCTACTTGCACAGCCATCCAGACCACTATCCGCTTCGATACGACGATGGCCGTATCTCGTCACAGGGCCAGCAGGTCACTGGTTATCCTTTCAATGACACCAACAACCAGTGGGAGATTCTACCCAATCTGGTCTACGATGACAAGTCTTATGCTGGCAAACCGGTCCTCAACAATCAAGCTGTCAAGCTCCGGCATCTCGGCACCAACACCATCCTCCTGAGCCACGATGTGGCCTCGCCACTGTTTCCAACCAACCAGGAGTTCACTACCGTGTCGCTGGAGGAGGCTGCTGGCGCGCGCCACAACGACACGCTGTTCCAGATTCGCATCGAGGGCGCCAAAGTGGCCACACCCTTCCGCAGCCACGCGAGCCAGTTCAAGCTCATCCACTATCCGACGCGCGTCGCAATGTGGACCCACACTAGCCCTTTGCCAGACTGGGCATTCAAACAAGCTGAGATCAACGGGAACAAGAATGTGCAGCAAAGCAGCAACCTCTGGTATATTGACGAAATCTCGTCGCTTCCGGAGGACAGCCCTCGCCGGATGAAAGAGACCAAAAAGCCTAAGCATATGCGCTTCTTGAAGAAGTGGCTTGAGCTTCAACGTAGCATGATTGCTCACAACAACGCGCTGACGTCAAGCCACCCGTACGCCAGTCTTCCATTCCAGTGGCCCTTCCTCCTTCGAGGCGTTTCATTTTGGACACAGGAGAGCACAAAGCAACAGATCTACTTTTTGGGCAACCCTGTTGGCTACTGGATTGCGAGCTCGGTGCTAGCCATCTTTGTTGGCATTCTGGGGGCTGATCAACTTTCTCTTCGGCGAGGTATAGATGCACTGGACAGGACGTCTCGCCGCCGGCTGTACAAGAGCACTGGATTCTTCTTCATCTGCTGGGCCGCTCACTATTTCCCATTCTACCTAATGGGCCGTCAATTGTTCCTTCACCACTATCTTCCAGCCCATCTGGCATCCTGTCTCGTGACCGGTGCGGTGGTGGAATTCATTTTCAATGTGGAGCCTGTCGTTGATGATGATGCCATTGTAGCGTCTTTCAAAGGAGAGAGACAGAAGCTTGATAGCATCACGCAGAAGGCCGGGACCCAGAAGGCATCTGATCGAAGGAAAAAGCGATTCCTGACGGCGGAAGAGCGATTGAGGGGACAGAGCCTGGCTCCCACCTGGATCGCAACTATTGTCATGCGTAAGTCATGCGCTGGCGGAAGGAAGATTCCTACTAGTGCAGAGCTAACCCGACCCGCAGTATTATTGGTCCTCTGTGGATTTTATTTCTTCTTCCCTCTCACCTACGGCTGGCCGGGTCTCAATGTGCAGCAAGTGAATGCTCGGAAATGGCTTGGCTACGATCTGCACTTTGCCAAGTAGACGATGTCTTGAGCTAGTTGCATCGCACATGGACCCGCATCAGTATGATGCAAAACTGTGTTTGAACCGTCAAGCTTAGGACCGAGAAAGACAGCCTTTTGAATTCCAATGCATGAAGCGCTGAATGAGGAGAGGCTTGGTAGTGAGACCGCGACAATGGAGATGAAGCAGGTAGTGGCGTGGCGTGGCGAGGGAGGAGTGTACCAACAAAATAGATCTGTTTGATGCCAGCGACGACGAGTCGGAGAATGTGAATGGAGCAAAAAGTAAGGACCAGGCAGGTATTGAGGATGACTTTGACTGGTCCTGGTCCATATTTGCTTTTTTTGTTTTGTTTTTCTTGTGTTTTGAAATTTCTCTGGCCCCGCTTCCCCCCCTTTTTTTTCTTCTTCATTCTCCAATATGTTGTTGTTGGTTGTTAACCCCCCCAAGAGATGGCAATTGTTCTTTTCCTATTCTCAGTCACTAAGTTATTACCTGGTAGGGCAGGTTATTATTTGGACAATTAGATATGTACTATAAAAACTTACGTTATATGATACAGTACATCAACAACATGTATGTATGGTAGTGTTAATAAAACAGCAAACTTAACTTATAAGCCAGCCAAGCCAGTCTTGTAAAGCAAAAGCAAAAACAAAAACAAAAACAAAATAATGGGTTCGCAATGCTACTTCTTGCATTCATTCTGGGTACTGGAACTTTCTCCTCCCCTCGCCTAGAATGCAAAATCCATAATTTTGCCATTTATTTCAGGTACCTTACTTGATCGTTCGTTATATACATACCCCATGGCAGCGTCATAAATGTTTCAGGCAGGAATGAGGATGATTAATTTTTGTAATCAACGAAAGTGAGCGTTGTTGTTGATGTTGTTGGTGACCGGGGTATTCTTGGAGGAGGAGGTGGTGGTAGTGGTGGTAGTAGTAGTAGTAGAAGATGCAAGGGCGATGGCAATAGCGGCATGGATAGGGTAGCGGGCCTTCCTCTCGAGATCGTCGAGCGGGGTCTGTGAGCGAATGTACTTGTAGCGGCCGTCGTCTCGGGTGTCGCCTTTCCAGTCCCAGCTCTCAAAGCGGCCTTTGGTCAGGGCTTGCCAGACAAAGCGGCGCTGGCGCTGCTGAAGGAGCACGTCGTTGGTGATCTTCTTAAAGTCCCATTTGGCGGCGGCTTCCTTCTCAAAGGCCTGGAAGACCTGCTTGATCTCTTCGTCGGCGTCGGACCGGGTCGCGGTTGCGGCCAGGTTAGTGAGCTCGTTGGGGTCATCGGCCAGGTTGAACAGTTGGGGTGGATCGGCTGGGCAGGTGACGTACTTCCATGAACCGCGGCGGATCATCATCAGCGGGGCGACAGTGCCCTCGCCCATGTACTCGGCGAAGACGGTGTCGTGGATGGCACCGGCGCCATAGAGGTGTGGCATGAGCGACAGGCCGTCGACGGGCAGACCGGGCACGAGCTTGCTGCCAACCAGCTCTACCAAGGTGGGCATGAGGTCGAGCGTGGACACGTTCTGCGGGACCCGACGAGGCTTGAATTGCTTGGGGTGTGAAATGAGCATGGGGACGCGGACGGAGTTCTCAAAGTACGACATCTTGTACCACAGGCCGCGTTCGCCCAGCATGTCGCCGTGGTCGCCGGAGAAGATGATGATGGTATCATCAACCAGGCCGGTCTTCTTCAGGACGTCCACAAGCTCGCCAATGCTGTGGTCGATGTAGCTGACGGCACCATAGTATGCTCGGCGAGCTCGCTTGATCTGCTCGGGGGTGAAGTTGTGGCCCTTCAGCTCACACACGTATTGCAGTCGCTTGCTGTGAGGGTCTTGGTCTTGCTCGCTGATGGTGACGTTGGGCAGGTCGATGTCGACACCCTCGTACAGATCCCAGTACTTGTCCTCAATGGCGTAGGGGTCGTGGGGGTGGGTGAAGGAGACGGTCAGGGCAAAGGGCCGCTTGCCTGGGGCCTCTCGTGCATAGTCGTAGAGATACTGCTTTGATTTGAAGAGAACTTCCTCGTCGTAGTCAAGTTGGTTGGTGCGCACGCAGGGGCCGGCCTGGAGAATGGAGGAGCTGTTGTGGTACCACTCCAGCCGGCGGTCGGGCTCATCCCAGTTGACGGCCCAGCCGTAGTCGCCGGGATAGATGTCAGCGGTCAGCCTGTTTTCGTAGCCATGCAGCTGGTCGCCGATGAAGTGCATCTTGCCGGCCAAGGTGGTCTCATAGCCAGCATTACGCAAGTAGTGGGCGTAGGTGGGCACGTCAGAGCCGATTGAAGAGGCATTGTCGTAGGCCCCAATCTTGGACGGCAGCTGCCCACTGATCAGGCACATGCGTGAGGGTGCACATAGCGGCGAGTTGCAGTAGGCAGAGTCAAAGACCACCGACCGCTCAGCCAGCTGGTCGAGGTTGGGCGTCTTGATCTGCGACTTGGGATTGTGGATCCTCAACAGCGGAGCAGCGAGCTGGTCAGCCATGATAAAGAGGATGTTGGGCTTAGTGGGGAACAGCGGCGTTGAGAAGCCGGGCAGGCCGTTGGCGCCATTTGGGGGGGACAGGGGTGGTGAGTCTGGCAGCGGATTGAAAGAGCCCATAGTGGGAGAGGGGCAGCAACGGAGAGCCTGGTTAGGGAAGGGGGAGAGAGAAGACAGAAGACAGCAAACGGTAAGTGAGAATGGGTGAAGATGCTTCAGCTACTTGGCAGCGGAAATTGGACGGCAGCAGCATCGTCCTCCAACGCCCTGATGGGGTGGTTTCCGAGAGCCGGAGGCGGTCATCGCCACCGTGCTGTGCTGGCTGACGAGTTTGGCGACCTAGCGGTGAGCAGATAGCGACACGAAGCTGGCTTATCACGCAATCGGCATGGCGGTTCGAGAAGGGTCCTGCTGCAAGGCTCGCTGCTGCAGCTTCGGCTCTCGGCGATGGCACAACGCCGACAAATCAGACTAATCGGATGGTTATCAGCCACACATCACGCGCACCGCACGCTGCATGGCAGAGAGCTACCCCAGGCCATGGGCCCGTTTTCAGAGTGATGGCACGCGATCTGGTGCAGGCACCGAGGCTGAGCTCCACAGATTGCAGGGGTCAGGTGACGCGGATTTCTACGTACTACTACGTATAAAGAGAGCATGTATTTGCTGACTAAGGCGAAAGCAGAGCAGCTGTGTAAGAAGGGCAATACATTCATATAGGGTAATGCCAAGATGATGATGATGATGATGATGATGATGATGACGATGATGATGATCCTAATGCTGGTGAAGGAGGGCGGCAAACTGCAACTCAGCCTCGGCACAACGATAAACGAAAGCTAGGCCGGGCGCCCGGCCGGATATCACATCCGGCGTAATACAGTAATTACGTTCCTTGCTCTTTCTAGTCACTCGCTCGAAATTTGACATTGGATTGTGCGGGCCAACGCTGGGATGATGCCGCTGGTGCCGCTGGTGCTGACGCGGCGCCGTCAACGCGCACACCAACTTCCTCAAAGTCAGGAAGGTGCTTCGGTCACATGGTTAGGGCTTGGCGGCCCCTCGTATCTGTTCATTCCTCAGTAGATGGTAGCTTGAGAATCAATCAGTTCGTTCACCTTATCAGATTTGATCTGCCTGCTCGTTCCCTGGCGCGGCCCGACGATAGACAGGTCGAGGGCCTGGAGACCGACACCAGTTTGCCGGCGGTGGACGACACGGCCGCTCAGCTGCTCAGGCACGCCCGGCTGTTCATGCTGGCTGAGAAGCTGGCGCTACTGGACCTGAAGATGCAGGACCTGAAGACGCTGGCGCACTCCAAGATCCACGGAACTCAGCTCTACGGCCATAGGCGAGATCGCTCCGGCACGAGGCCGAGGCAGAGTCTTAAGGCCATGTATGTGGAGTTTCCGTAGTCCGGCTTTGAGGTGGTCAACCTAGTGCTCGATCAGCGAGAGACACGCGCACGCGACAGAGACGACGAGGGCGGTCGAGCGTGAACATCTGAGATGATGCGAGCGGCAAACGGGCACAATTGCTGTCACCAACACCGTCAATAAATGCAGTGGCATTGGTGTATAGCAGTATATAAATAGGGCTCTCGTTGATAGACGGCTAGGAAACAAGGTACTTGCTTGATGGGCTGTTAACAGATTTATAGGTACAGGACATACAACAATATCATACAGATACATATCTAGCCACTACTGTATTAATACTAACTTAAACTTACAATAATTAAATAGGCATCGTATCTGGTCTGGCGAATCTTAGATCCGCTGCGGGGCTGCGGGGTCGCCGAGCGCCACAGCCGAGGACCAGCTGGGTGCTGGTGAAGCCAACAGACGTTTGCCCGGTACGGGTGGTGAGAGCGCAGAGCTGAGCGGAGGCAAATACCGTACGCACGTAGTCCGCTGTGGTCGACACTGGCGTGCACCATGTGCAGTCGCACCCGTCTTCTGCCCTAATACCTCTCGCCTTCAGCGCCTTCAGCGCCCCCAGCGCCCCCATCGCGCCTTCCCCACGGCCAATGCCCATGCCCAATCTCCGCCATGAGCCTGACTTCGCAGGCGCCGCCGCCAGCTCGGACAAGGCAGGCTCGCAATCCGCCGACGATGCTGCCGAGCCATCGCCCGCGCCCGCGCTCGCGCCGCCCAAGGACTACAAGCTGGACGACGCCGATCCGCCCAAGAAGAAGCGCAAGGTGAACCACGGTAGGCCCTCGCCTCGCCTCGCCTCCTCTGGCCGAGCTAACCCGAAGCACAGCATGCGTCTATTGCCGCCGCTCCGTAAGACTCTGCCAATACGGCCACTGGCCCCCCCGCAAAGGCGACGAGCTGACCGCGACTGCTTTTTTCTGGCGGCACAGCATATGACCTGCGATTCTGTACGACACACCTTCTCTCTCTGTCTCCCTCTCTCTCTGTCTGCCTCTCTCTCTGTCTGCCTCTCTCTCTGTCTGCCTCTCTCTCTGTCTGCCTCTCTCTCTGTCTCCCTCTCTCTCTGTCTCCCTCTCTCTCTGTCTCCCTCTCTCTCTGTCTCCCTCTCTCTCTGTCTGCCTCTCTCTGTCTCTCTGTCTGCCTCTCTTCCTCTCTACCTCTCTCTCTATATGTGTGCCCCTGCTGCTGCTGCAGGCCCGTCCAGCTAACACGGCTCGTCTTGGCATCATGTCATAGGACCGGCCCTGCAAACGCTGCATCAAAAGAAACATCGGCCATCTGTGCCACGACGAGCCGCGCGAGGGCCAGCAACGCAAGTCGACCAAGAGCGACACCGACCGCGCCGCCGCAGACGCAACTCTACCTACCTCACCCGGCCATGACGCCGTCACAGGCTCTGGTCTGGCCGGCACACCAGCTCTCGACCCCCCCCGACCAGAGCTGATCCAAGACAAGGGCATGGATATAAGACCGTTATCCAGCGACGCCTCCTCCGTGCCCACGCTGGGCTCAATCCCTCCACAGCCGACGGGGGTCAATGGCAGTGGCCAGGCGCGTACGTGTTGAGTTCGTCCTCCATGCATAGGCGACGCGCTGACGCGAGCACAGAATTCTCATATACCAACGAGCCGTGGCTGGGGCCGCAGAACCGTTTCCAAGACATACACGCCTTCCATCCCAGCTTCATGTTCAACGCCAACGAAGTCACCGACGAGTACAACCTGCTCAACGACTTCCTAAGCACCAGTCTGCTCGATGAAGCCGGCATGTTCTCTGCCGAGGACTACCACGGCTCCTACGCCGACCCCTCCTTCATGAACTCCATGGCTGTATCATTTGGTGGGACCAAGACCGAGATTCTGCCTGCCCAGCAGAACATGAACGCCGTCCCCAACCAGCTCTCTTCGGCCCTACAAGCCGGCGCAATTCCACGCCCGGCCAGCGTGAAGCCCATCTCGGACATGGCCCGCGAGAAGTACTACATGACCGCCGCGGATCCAGCTGGCAACGACCCGCCCGAGGAGAGAATGAACAAGCTGCTCAAGGCCAAGTACGATGCCGGCC
Organism: Chaetothyriales sp. CBS 134916; assembly: GCA_003709845.1. Lineage (NCBI taxonomy): Eukaryota > Fungi > Ascomycota > Eurotiomycetes > Chaetothyriales > Domatiomycetaceae > Domatiomyces > Domatiomyces globalis. The sequence continues at coordinate 99,983 of QQXO01000044.1, forward strand.
TCCTCAAGCCCTTCAACTACGTTGGCGGCTATGCACGCCTCAACAAGTACATGGAGAAGCACATGAAGCAATCCTCACGCCACAAAATCTTGATGCAGCTCGATCAATTCCGGCCCAAGTTCAGAGAGCGCATGCAGAGCCTGACCGACATCGAGCTGGTCCTCGTCGAGATGTGGTTTGAACGCAACCTGATGGAGTACGACCGAGTCTTTGCCAGCATGGCCATCCCGGCCTGCTGCTGGCGACGCACCGGCGAGATCTTCCGCAGCAACAAGGAAATGGCTGAGCTTATCCAGGTGCCCATTGAGTCCCTTCGCGATGTACGCTCCGACCCCTGCTCCCCTCCTCTATCACCGGTGATCAGCCCCACTCACAAATCACAGGGCAAGCTTGCAATCCACGAGATCATTGTCGAGGATCAGCTCGTCAGCTACTGGGAAAAGTTCTGCGCCATCTGCTTTGACCAGCAGCAAAAGGCAATGCTCACCAGTTGCACCCTGAGAAGTCCCAATGACCCCGATGGGCCCGACATCCACTGCTGCTTCTCCTTCACCATCAAGCGCGACAACCATAACATGTAAGTGCCTTGTGTTGGCCTCCCTCTCCCACCCTCAACTGACTAGCTGCAGTCCATCTCTGATTGTGGGCAACTTCCTACCCATGGACCCTGTAAAAGAATGAAAATGCCCTGCCTAGCCTGAATCCAATGGCTCTGCCACTTTCCGCCTTTGCTGCATCTCCTGTCATCGCTCTTTCCCTCTTTCCCTCTTTCTATCCTTCCCTCTTTCCCTCGTTTCCTCTTTCCCTCTTTCCCTCTTCCTGCTCCATGTCACCCCTCGTCTCGCATCTTCTTTCTTGTTAATTCATTGATCTAAGTCCTCCAACTCACCACTAGGCCTCTATCTTACTCCCTTTTCAGCCATGACGTGTCCACAAGCTCCCAGCAACAGCAGCTTAGCCAAGGTCCAGTCCACACTCGGTGACAAGCTTCTCACCTCTGTCAACCGCCCTGGCTGACATGTTAGAGAATATGCAACGCACCTCACCCACTGGATCTAAGCCTCCGCATGGACCCAATCACGTCCTTTCCCAGATCCAGAGATCTACATGGCCGCCCTCCCCTTACGACGCAATGAGGTCTCTCCGCAGGGCAGGGTCCAGGTTAATCAAGACGCCGTCAAAGTGTGGAACTGCTGCTGCACCGTTGACCGAGATGGCTTGGATGACAGTACCAAGATGAAGATTGCCCAAGGTGGGTCCGGCGAAACCGAGTGTGAAAGGCCATTGCCAAAGCTCTGCCCATAGCACAGGCCCTTACCTACTTCTTGATTGAGAGCGCCTTGAATCAAATCCCAAGCAGTTCCCCTCCCTCCAACCACACCCTACTGAGGCCATGCCTGCTAACAGTACCCCAGCCATTTCCAGAGCTTTCCACACTGGCTGCTGTGCAATCCGCGACTGCATGTGTATGCTCCTACACTTTGTTTGCTAACGGCCACTTTGACTGATCCAAGCCTGCGGCTTGCTCAAGCCCGCCGTCCAGATCGTTACCAGTCTAGCTGATTTGCAACACAAACTCCACGATGCAGATCCCAATCCCACCTCCCCGACCTCTAGAGCACACTTTCTTCGCCTACACGCACTGCTGGTAGATGCTTCCCACCTCTTTGCATGTCCCGACACTAACTAATTCTCCTCGAGAGGACGCCCAGCGCCAAGCGGCTGCAAGGACCATCTATACGGAAACGCGTTTGACTGCTACGCCACCTTGCGACAACTTCTTGATGAACCCGCTGAAGCATCTGAAACAAGTATTGACTGACAGACACTCGATAATCTTCACGGCAAGGTGACTGACACCCTGCCATTTGTCTTCGAAGCATTACTCTTTATCTCCGAGGCGCAGGACGGGGAAAAGGGCAGCTTCGATCAGGTGAACTTGCTAGCGATCATCGACAAAGCCTCCAAGCTAGAAGCAGGACCCAAAGGGTATGCCTCATTTGCGGATACGCTTCTCTCCTCCTTCCTGAGCCAAGGTACGAGTGGGCGGGCCGGGAAGAGAGGCATGCCGCTGTCATGTGCCCTATAATTGCTACAGAAGCTAATTCAAGCCATGGCAGAACGAGAGGACTACAACACGGATCAAGCCGGCCGGTGGATCCCCTGTGTCGTACAGATCGTTCTTGACTATCGAGATGGGGACGAGCCCTTGAGCCTGGTCCGGATTGCGGTTGATCAGGCTCTTGCACTGGCGTGGGATGCTACAGGCGAGGTGAATGGGATGGCTGCCGACCAAGACCAAAAGGCAGCGGCAAGACAAATTGTACCTGGCCGAGGAACTGCACTGGGTCAGCAGCGCACTATTCAATCTTGGCATTGATTTGTATTGCAAAGGGGAACCGACAAGGGCCCCAGCAGTGGATGGAGAATGCAGTCGACGTGGCCGATGTCATGGCCAGAGTCATGAACAGGCAAGATAGCGGAGGTACAAGGGTGGGTCTATCACTAGCAATGGCGATGAGGTCGAGGATGGGCAAGTTGGGATTGTAACATACGGAGAGAAGCTTTTGTAAGATTGAATTGTGGTTGCGTTACTTTTTACTTTTCGCCTCACTCTCTACCGCTTAGTTCAGCACGATCTGTTGATCTGTTGATTTATAGACCCCCCCACTCTTGCCTTCCCTTCCTCCCCCACGACCAGTTCCTGCTATTAAAAGAGATACCATTGAGAAATCAAAATATAAAAGTAGAAATTAAAAAATATAGATATGCTCCTTCTTGCTTGTCTGCCTCCTTCCCTCCACACAGCACACAGCACACGTCACACGTGATTTTCCAACGCCCTTCTCAAATTTCGTCGTTTTCGTCTGTACGTCGTCTGTTCGTCCGGTCGTCATCGTGCATCATTACTTGGATCTTGATCAGTTCAAGGCCGTTTGTCTGCCAATTTTTGATCTTTCCCCCCCTCCACTCTCATCCATCGAAATCAACACATATATTTGATATATATTTCAGAATGTCGTGTGTCTTGTTTACTGTTCGTATGCTGACAAGAAAATCGATCCTGTGCTGAATTGTACTGAATTGGCAGGTAGGGTGGGGTTTGGAAAAGCAGTCGCCTGGCTGGATCAGGCAACAAGGGCAACTGCAACCTGGACTTTGCTCTTTGCTCCTTTGCTCTCTTACTTTTTTTGACTTTTGTCTTCCTCTCAGTCTAGATCAGGGTAGCAGGCTTCCCCGTCTATCCTTGCATCTTCGACAACGCCGTCAACACCTGCATGAGCCGCATGATTGGCAAAGCTGTCGTCACTGTCGCCGTGGTTAGGGTATGATGAGGCCGCCGATGTGCTATGGCCCTTTATCAAATCCATCCTGCTGCCCTTTTTGATGCCCAGCTTGGCCCGCAGCGACTCGACCGCACTGATCGTCCAACTGACCTTGTCAACCACTAGCTCCAGCTTCTTCATCGTGCTCTGCTTGCCCATGTCTGCCACTTCAGGAACCAGGTCATACAGCTCGGCGTACGCTCGCGCCGTCGCGTCACGGCGCCGCTGCTCTGAGTTGGTGTGGTTGGCTTTTTTCTGTTCCGTCGTCAGAGGCACCCGTGTTGATGGAGCCCGTGTGGTTTTGCTCGGCGATGACTTAGGCCGATTGGAGGACAGGGCATTGTTGTTGCTGCTGGGGAAGGGTATGGTAGTAACAGTGGGCGTGGTCGAGGCAGGAGACTTCTTGCGCTTCCTCGGCGGTTTGCCGATCGAGCGCGGCCTGTTGGCTTGGGACGGCCGGCCTTTACTGCTGGGCCAGAGTCCGGGGGCTGAGGACGAATGCGCAGCGTTGGCACTGGCCAGGCTGGTGTTGAAAGGATCGTCGTCCGATTCAGCGGCAGCATCGACGTCGTCAGAGTGGTGGTCGTCGGAGTGGTGAGACTGCGCGTTTGAGGCAGTCACCCGACTGAGCGGTAGCGAGCCGGCATGAGGCTCGTACTTGACTTGGCTTAGCGACTGGTTGCGCTGATCGCGGTGGCCACCGTTGTGGCCGTTGGAGCCGTTGTCTAGGGTAGCGTGGTAGCCATTGCGGCGGCTGCCGACGTTGAAGTCGTCGAGCTTGCGCTTCTTCGACCAGTCGGGCGAGGAGGGCTGCGTGTTGGGCTGAGTGGGCGGACGGCTGTTCGGAGCGGAGGGCAGCCAGTGGCTCAGAGTGGCATCTTCCGAATCGACAACGGCAGAGGAACTGGGCAGCTGGAAGCCAGACTGAGTGAAATGCAAGTCAGAGCCAAAGCGCATCATAGGCCCGCGGCCGGGGGCCTGCAGTGGCATCCCGTGCGGTTGGTAGGGCTGTTGGTTCCAGTTGGAGGTAAAGCCCGGCTGCGGATGCTGGACGCTGGCCGCGGCCTCGTGCAGCTGGTCGAGCAGAGGAGGGTCGAACTGACCGCTGGCGTTATTGGGATGGGTGTTGCTGGTGTGGGTGTTGCTAGTGTGGGTATTGCTAGTGTGGGTATTGCTAGTGTGGGTGTTGCTAGTGTGGGTGTTGCTGGTGTGGGTGTTGCTGGCGTTGGCGTTGGCGTTGTCGTCGAGGCCGCTACTGCTCACCAGGGCCTGACTGAACGAGCCGCCGGGCACATGCAAGATCTGGAGGTCGTAGGTGGGCTGGTTTGGGTAGGCGTTGGGTTGGCCGTCGAGTTGCAGTGTGTGCGGGTCGATGCCGGGCCCGATGCCGTCAGAGGTCTCGGAGCCAAAGTAGAGGGGTGGCATTGTAAACAATGGCTGCTGGCTGTTCTGTGGCGGAGGAAACTGCAGCGGCATTGCCTGTGGCGGCTGGTTCAACTCAAAATCGGAGAAGAAGTGGTTCAGCGTGCTGCTCTCCTCATCGTTGAGGATCGACTGGCCCATCGGCTCGCCGGGTGAGAGGAACTCAGGCAGGCCAATGCCATGGAAGGCGGTAGGGTTGTCTGAAGGCACACACACACGGTCAGTACAGGCGCGGCACAGGCTGGTCGAGGCGCGGATGGGGGCGGCCTTACACCCAAAGGGCAGCTGTCCGCCATGGGACGACATCCTCTGCGTGGCCAGCATGGACTGGCTGCTGTCTAAGCTTCCCGCTGCTTGAGCACGTGGCCTTCTCTCTGCACGCAGTCCGGCTCGTGACGGGCCAGTCCCAAGCCCAGCCACGGCGTAGGTCGTCGCTGTCGCGGATGGGTGGTGTGATATCGGTGGTCTGCAGAGCGCAGGCGGCGGCGGCGGCAGCGGCGGCAGTGGCGGCGGCAGCGGCGGCAGCGGCCGTTGTTGTTGTGGTAGTGATGGCGGCGGTAAGAATGAATGATGTGATTGCTGTCAGCCAAGGTGGTGTGTGCAGTGTGATTGTGCTTGTCAACACCGGCGAATAGGCTATCGGCGGTGACGATGGATGTGCTGTGCCGGAAGGCGCGGTGCGGCAGCAGCGGAGCAGGAGCAGGAGCAGAAGAACAGGCAATAGCGATGCGGCGGCGGCGGCAGTCACGGCAGCAGCAGTAGGAGCAGCAGCAGCAGTCGCTGACCCTCTCTGACTTGCTGGCCTTAATCTTCAACCACTATTAATCTGTTTTGTCGTGTACAGTACTCTCGTAGGCTGCCGGCCACAACAGTTTCTTGTCTTTCACATGCAAAAAGAAGAGAAAAATGCAAGGCACATTGAGCCGCCGCCCGTCTATTCCCTTTCTCGCAGCCCCACCTGATCAGCACAGCCAGCCAGTCAATACCCTGCACACTACCCAGCAATAGTCAAGCAACACTCTGTCCGGGATTCCCCAGGCTAAGCCTCTGTGACTGGACAATCGTGCGCTCAACTCATCTTGCACGTCTCGCACCCTGTCCCCTGTTTCAGGAAGGGTTAGCCATTTACTACCCTACATTAGTTGCTGCCAACAGGTGCCTCTTGAATAACACCGGCGCTCGCTTTCTTTGCATTGTTCCTGGCCCCCAGCCAGAGCAGGGTATTGTAAGTTGGTATAGATGCCCCAAGTTCGGCCTTTCTGCCTAGTGCCCACCCTTTCGTACTTGCCACCGTCACGATCGCCGTGCTGTCTGCGGAAATCCATTGCATCGCTATGTTCCGACAGCACCCAGAGCGCGCCAAGTACAGGTGTCCGAGCAGTTCTTCCCAGTGAAACAATCTCACTCTCACCCGCACTCGCTCCCACACCCGCAACCCCACAGATCCTTGGACCGGCTTCAGCTCGGGTGTCTGGTGCACCATGCGAGTGCTGGATTGAAGGAAGACGCTTTGCCCCAAAATGTCAACTCCCCCACAATTTTAGCGCCACCGCCCTGTCTTCGAAGTCATTGTCCCGAATTATGCCATCCATCTTGGCCGCTAGGTACTTACGCTTTCATGCGATCGGCATGGGTCTCGCCCTCGAATCGAGTGCGGGAGGCTCGCTGACTTTCCCCTTTCGAGGTTGTCCTCCGCGCCCATGATCGACAGCCTCGGTACCAGCAAGAGTGACGTCGAAGACCCAGGAGCCTCTGTCCAGTACGCTGACATTGACTTCGACCGGTCGGAAGAATAACTCAAAGGGCAAATACGCTGCTACGTCAGCCAATGCTGTCAGCTGTTTGATGTGGCTTGTGAACCTTTTTCCAGTGCAATATCGGCTCCCAGCAAGGAGCTTCTTGATCCGACAACTGCAAGCGCGCCAGGTCACCTTCAGGTTCATTCGACCGGTGCGACGAGCGTGACTGAGTCTGGTCAACTAGGATTGTTCCTGCGTCCTGCGAGCTCCAGAGGCCCTGAGCTAGGTCAGGGTCTGGAGTGATCTAACGGCTGCGGCATGGTCATGGTTGCTGGACTTATTAGAGCATGCACTAGTCGACTCAGTAGCCTAGTGTGGAGGCGACAGCCCGTCCAACGCTCTGTCACCCAAGTATGTCTACCTTCCATTGGCCTGCCGGGTTAGGCTCATCTCCTGCTCTCTTCGAGCAGTAGTTGGTGCACTTACCTCTTTTTGCATCGTTGTTCTGATTCCTGACTAACACTATTATTAACACGGGAGGCCCATCGATGCCCCTGCTTTTATGTGCAAGCCACTCCCCACTAGACCCTGTTCTCGCCTGTTGTTTGACTGATATAATCTCTGCATCACTGGTCTGCGAATCTGGCACGAGCCACGCAAGACTGCCGAGGCCTGCAGAATCTGAGTCGGCTCGCTGTTTAGCAATCCTGGGGTAAGACACTTGGACGCTCGTGTCGACCTGATCGGGAGCCGTAATTAGTCAGTCTAGAATGGGAACTGGGCGTGTCGGGGCTGCTCAGGCGCAGCTTCCAATTGATCGCCATGAAATAGGGTTTTGTATCGTGGATTGCTCTCCTTGTTTGTAGACAATCTCGAGAGTGGCTTGCTTTGACGCCTATTTGTAGGCAAGGCAGCTAGTTACCTTGCCTGAATTCTTCCTCACCATGCACTCTGGCTGTATGCTCTTGGGTCTGGGAACCTCAGCAGTCACTTTCTGTGCTTCCCTATGTGCGCCAAGAGACTGTGTGTCTCTTCCTCTACTTTCGATCATTGGACCTGAAATAACTTCTAAGCTTGTGGCAGCATAGAAGTCAAGGATAGACTGCGCAACCTCGAGATATTGTCTGTCATCCTTCACATGTGCTGGTGCCAATATATACACCAGTAACTCATGCTGGTCTATCCTACTGTCTATGATGCTGGCCCCATTGAGTTCATGATACTAAAGTCTGGACCACTACTGGGCGACAACATGTTTCATGTTGTCATACAAAGAAGGCACAAGAGTCGTTCAAACAAAGAAAACATCGACACACTGTTCCTCTGAACAACTTTTTATCACATGGCAAAACTCATGTGTCACCGCCCATACATGTGATGTCGTGTACCACGTGACCCCCAGGGGTCGTGAGCGTCAGCAGACTAAGGTGCGAATGAGCACTCGCCGATATAGGTTTAGGGCGGGGTTCAAGAAGTCAATAGGGGCACTGCAGCCCAGGATTTGTAACCAGGAGACAACACACAGGTAGATAATCACCATGCAATTTATATATAAAAGGTCAATAAGGATAGTAGTTACTTAACTATTACTGAACTTAATTAGACCTACTCCGTAATATTTATAAGCCCGGTATACACTTATATAATAAAATAGCGGATAAATTAACCAAGATTATTCTTAAGAGGTCTGATCACTAGGAGTGTTAAGGGCTGCGCACCCTTAGGAAGTCTTGGCTAGCGCCAGCGACAATGAGATCCCGATCGCAAATGTCCCTGCCAAGCCGTGGATCACAGACATCCCTGCCAACGCCTCGGCAAACATCCCTTTTGGGTACCGCCTCATTCCGCAGTACCAGCCACACCAATATTACTAAATCACCAGGACTAACAGCAGATTACAGAGGTCATGAAAATCCATATTTCCTTCCCCCTATATCCTCTGGTTGGAGGCCTACTACAGGGGGCCAAATACTAATACCAGTACTAGGAGGAGCTACAGAACCTAGGGGACCCGATTCATCCCAGAGATTATAAGTACTCCACAAGAATGGAGAACCTGAAACTCAAGCCGATCGAAAGGAACTGATAGAGAAGAAGAAAGGGGTTCTGCGAAGAGTACTTATATCATAGAAACCTCTGGTGAAGACTGCTCCTCTAAGCAAATCTTCTTGTACCTAGATGTCACTGTTGATAGTGCAATACATGTCAAGGGCTACGCCCTGAAGAGTCTTGGCGGTCGCCGGCGACAATCTGAACGGCGCGGGAGACATATAACAAGTGCTAACCCTGAGACGGCAACGGCAAACTTACTGTTTTGGGCGCTGATCTTCCGGAACCGCTGTCCCGGAAGGCGAACACTGACGGACCAATCACCGACCAGCAAGAAACGGGACTTCCTAGCTACTCGCACCACGGACGGGGCAGAGGGAAGTCTCCGCACTATCGACGGGGCAGAGGGAAGTCTTCGCACTATTGACGGGGCAGAGGGAAGTCTTCGCGCTATCGATGGGGCAGAGGGAAGTCTTCGCACTATCGACGGGGCAGAGGGATACGATCCCGATCGC
>QQXO01000449.1:0-13354 GCA_003709845.1 Chaetothyriales sp. CBS 134916
AGTAGTCTGCTTGCCTGTTCCTCGCAAGCGGCTTCCCTACCTCCCCATCTGGGGTGGTGCGTGTTGAAGTCCCCTACGAGGAGGACTCGGCCTCTGCATTTCTCCAGTGCCTCCGCAAGGTTTGGCCATTCCCTGATCTGGCTACGGGTGGTCCGCTTGCTATAGACATTCACGATCGTTAGTGTTCCGCTCCCCAGGCTTACCTCTAGAGTTGCGACATTCGGGCCATACTGGGTGCGCTTCCAGCTCGAGACGCCTGCTTCCCTTCTGATCAGGAAGTATACTCTCGTCTCTGGGTGTGCCTCGTATGCTAGCTCGAAGTGCTTTGGGCAAGCAGTAGAGCAGGTCCTCTCATTATAGACAGGCTCCTGCAGCGCTACTACTATGGGGGTATCGAGCTCCTCATAGAGTGGGCGCAGGGCCTTCCCATTGGCATTCCCACAGTTATGCTGGACTATTGTTACTCTACTCATTTTGAGATAGAGTAATATCCATTACATCTCCCACCTTGTCTGTGGGGATCCATGGGAGCTTGCGTTGGGTGGCGTCTCTCTCTGCTATGGTTTGGTATGATGGTCTCCCCACTCTCCGTGGGGTCTCATGGGTTTCGGTTGTATGCCGTTTGCGTCTATTGTGCTCGACTATTTCCCAGCCTTGGGTAAGGCCAGGGTCTGAGCTAGTCCGCAGGACACGTGCTGTCTCCACTGCGAGTTTCGCCTTGCGTCGGGTGAGCTCCTCGCGATATGTGTGGTGGACCTTGCATGCACTGGCCTGCCACGCGCAGTGTGGCTTCCCGCAGTTTACGCAGGAGATTCTGTCCGATGTGCACTTCCTTGTGTCGTGTCTGTCTGCACATCTTCCACACCTCTCCTGCTTAGAGCATGCAGCCTGGGTATGTCCCCACTGCTGGCACCTGAAGCATCTTACTGCCTCTATGCGCCTCTCATACATCGCCGTTTCAAAGTGCTGTGCTTGAATGATTAGACCACTTCTGATCGCCTTTCTCCTCATCTCCTCGGTACGAAACCCAACCACGAGGGTCCCTCGGGACTTCCCATCGCCGCGCACCCGCTTCTCGTGCTCCACGCGTCCATGGAGCCACTGGACTCTTGTGATCTCCAGTCCCTAAGCGATTGGGCTGCTATCGTCGACAATATACTTGGCTAGGGCTCTGCTTGCATCCCCCTCTCGGTGCTCCTCCAGGACCCAGATTGGGACTCCGGGGACTTGTACCTGCGCGTCTGCCTTATAGATTTTGAAGCCCTCAGCTGGCTGCATAGCAAGAGCCTGGTCCTTTGTAGCCTCACTCGGTAGGGAGATATCAATATCTCCGCTCTGTAGAACCCGGATTGCTGTTGCCGCTGGGATGACCTTCCGCACCTCTCGCAGGGCCTCTGGGGGCGTCAGGCCCCGGATCTCCGGGACCTTTGCTCGTACCTTAGGTCTTGTAGGCTTTGTGTCCCCTGTGCTCATTGCTGCTACTGCTGCCCATGTTGCTGTGCTGGCTACAGGTGCGGTATTTACGCTGCGCGTGGTCAATAGGTGCTCCATTTTGGTGAGCTTGGTGGTGACTGCTGCTTCACCCTTCGCTACTCCCTGTGCCTCTGCAGCTACCTGCTGTAGCTGCTGGGCTCTCCCCTTCTGCCCCTCTTGCTCCATCTCTCTGCTGATCGTCATGATTTTCTCGATAATCTCGGCCCATGGACCGATGTCGGTTTCTTTTCTTGGTGTTTGCCCCTTGGCCGCGTCTGGACGCGCCCCCTTGTCTCCCCCTGTGCCTCCTGTAGGGGGCACCTGCTTGTTGCCTGTCTGGCTCATGTCTTTATTGGGTTGTACTGGGTGGTTCGCGCGTGCACGAGCTTTTTGAATATATATATATATTATCTCGACGTTTGTATTATTATATAGATTGTATTATTATATAGATGGTCTATGGTACAGGAATAGGGGGCAGAGCTCCCGCGGTCACGTGACATGATTTCGTGACGATCTAGTGACAATTCGGGATAGCTCCATTACCATACGAGATGGCTGGATACCGTGCTGATCCAACATTAATGCTTAATATTTTCTCGTAACCGACGCTAGGCTTGACAAGCCTTGTTGGACAAGTTGTTACTCGAAATGTCTCAAACTTATTAGAGCCTGTTGCTCAGCAGCGCTAACTAACCCAGAGTCCATTAATGACCAGCTCTCATAGCCATTATAGAATGAGCAATTTTCTCTCCAAGCAAATAAAGAAGCTTATTATTGACTGCTGTTGCGCAGAATCAACCTGCATTACCTGCAGCTTCTGAAACCGCCGCCCCCCCCACCCCGGAGGAAAGAGGAGGAGACAAGTCAGATAATGTAAATATGGCGGAAATTCTTCGTCATTACGAATGCACTGTTGCCTTTCTGAAATACGGCCCGCGTGTATGTTGGGCTGAAGCTGCAGCAACGAGGCTTGTCGAGGATCATACTGTGAGAGAGCAGAAGCGATTGCTATGGGAGTCGTATGTTAGATTGTTCTATCTGTTAACAGGCGAGGATCCTTGAATATATAATTATAACTTAACTTACACTCTGTAAATGATTAGTCAGCTATTGATGTGTCGAATGATTGTATTGCGCATTCCAGCACATACAAATATACCAAACCCACAAGTCCTTTCTACTTATTTCAGTACAAGTGACCGACAGATTATGATGATGACTTTTATACCTGGCCAGCACCTCGGAAAGGTCCCGATGGACCTAGAAAGTCATCTCAAAGATCGAATCTGTCCAAATCTGTGAGCTATCATTCAATAAACCCGGCATATCCCACGTCCTCCTGAACTTGACGGCCTGTATTTATGTTTAGCAGATGGTTCACCGTCAGACGATCCCTTATAGGAGACATTACGCAAACCGGCTGGCCAATAATAAGCGATGACAATGTTCGGGCACAAATCGATGAAAACTAATATGCCTTCAATAGCCGTAAATACGAGAATGTCCTCCCTGATATGCTTCCTCGCTCTTTGAAGTCTGTTTTACCCACGCTGATATTGCTCCAAGAAATATATTACCGGGCTTCTAGATTGGGAGATGGCCGGTTGGTTTCCAGACTATTGGGAGCTGGCGAGTATTAATTACTGCTCCGGGTCGCTCGTGCGGTGACTGGCAGCAGGTGATGGTGGAAAATGCACCAAAAGAGTTCCATTGTGACCTTCAGGGCATCAAGGCCGCAAGGGCTGTACTGCATTGGTAAATATCTCGAGTTTGAATACGTATATTGCATTAGAGGGCCTGGAAGAGGAAAAACTGTGATCCTCCTCAAGCGCACCATATGTCATTTGGATGCACTCGCAGCTTCTACGGGCAACAGTCAGAGAATAGCACTGGGGAATAACAACCTGTATAGCTAACATGGGCGCGATAAATTCGCATAGTAGGGCTGGGGAAGATGAACGGGCTTCGAACTACAGTATCTCTTGATTATCTAGACCTCACTGAATCAACGAGGCCCTCCGCAGATGCAGCACCTTACGTCCGATGCGTGGAAAACTTCTTCATTATATGGAACAAATTAATTACACTTCAGATCAGCCTAGGTCCAGCCAAAGTTAGGGACTGGCAGTCCAAGCTCGCAGATCACCGCCGGGAAGGTCTAGGCAAGTTTAGAGTCAAGTTACAAAAGTCTCTGGTGCTGACGGCGACGTCATGAGTGGAGAGTAAAGGCTTATTGAGTTATGCTCTCATCCACTGAACACGTACCGGATCGTCTCGGAGCGAACTCTCGTCTCTGGACGATCTGTCTTTTCGTTCTGAGCGACCCAGGCATTGTTCGAACATTGTACACTTCTCGCTCAGGAGCCGACGTGGCCTTTTGATTGGGGAATCAGAAGCGACGTTATCAGGCGAAATTACCCCGCTCGGGTTTAAAGTTATGTCAAGCAAAGCGATATGGTTATCTGGAGTGTGCGGGTCTTATCTTTGGATGGCCTATCGTACGACCGAAAGTGGGTAGATCGATCCAAAGCAATCACAAAGATGGTTCTACCTTCCCTCCGGGAAGAATATGTATCATTCTGTTACAACCCGGCACCAAATCAACTGACAGTGCTGTGTGTCAATAGCGACCGAGAGCCTGGCTTTCGTGCCTGGGTAAATAAATCCCTCTGAGAAGAATTCACTGGCCAAGGCCGACACTACCAGCAAAATGAGTGTTGTCGAAGTCAGAAAGGAAAGCGTCACGTCAGCGCGGCGCAAGTCAGTGGCAGAGAATAAGGTGACATCAGTGCTAGGTCCAGATCAGGTGGCTATCTTCGACCGAGAGTTGAATGTTGATGAAGAGGCGCTTGCTGCGCTTGGTTATAAGTATTTATATCTAGGCCTGGTATAAGAAGAATACTGACAGCACTGGTTTAGACCTGAATTCAAGAGAGAGTTCTCACTATGGACGTCATTCTGTGTATCGTTTGCAGTGCTCGGTCTGCTGCCGTCTTTCGCATCGACGCTCTACTATGGCATGGGGTATGCTGGAACCCCTGGCATGGTCTGGGGCTGGCTTGTCGCTATGACTTTTATCCAGTGCGTTGCTATGGGCATGGGTATGGATGGGCAATCGATTTCCCCACGGCCAATACTAACGTACACCAGCCGAGCTGTGCTCCGCGATGCCAACATCGGGCGGACTCTACTATGCCTCCGCCGTGCTTGCCCCGCCAGGCTACGGACCATTCGCTTCCTGGGTGACCGGATGGTCGAATTGGCTGGTCCAAGTTACGGGAGCACCGAGCGTGGACTATTCACTGTCGTGCATGATTCTTGCCGCCGTTTCCATCAACAAACCCGACTATGTGCCTGAGAACTATCAAATCTGGCTGCTGACCACGCTAATCATGATTATTCATGCTTGCATCTCATCGATGCCGACGCAGTGGGTTGCAACTTTCAACTCATATGGATCGACCTTCAACATCATCGCACTGGCCATCACCATCATTATCATTCCGGCTGCCACCAACCGAGAGGACCAGGGGCTTCCTCGTTTTACGAAGTCATCAACTGTTTGGGGCAACTTCTACGAGGGCACTGAATACCCCAATGGTGTTGCGGTGCTGATGTCTTTCATCGCGGTGATTTGGACCATGTCGGGCTATGATGCACCCTTCCATCTGTCCGAAGAATGCTCGAACGCCAGCATCGCGTCTCCTCGTGCTATTGTCCTCACCTCTGGTGTGGGCGGTGCTATAGGATGGTTCTTGCAACTAGTGGTCGCATATACGGTGATTGATATTGACGCTGTTCTGGAATCTGACCTCGGACAGCCCTGGGCCGCTTACCTTCTGCAGTCGCTTCCCAAGAACACAGCTCTCGCGGTCCTTGCCATGACCATAGTGTGCTCATTTTCTATGGGCCAAGGATGCATGGTTGCGGCTTCGCGTGTGACGTTTGCATATGCTCGCGATGGTTGCTTCCCATTATCGCGATACTGGGCAAAGGTTAACCCGATCACCAAGACGCCTGTCAATGCCGTCTGGTTTAACGCAACTATCGGCATCCTCCTGACCCTCCTCCTGTTTGGAGGTGAGGTAGCTATTGGCGCCATCTTCTCGGTCGGCGCCATCGCTGCGTTTGTAGCGTTCACTATACCCATCACGATCAGGACTTTCTTCGTCGGCGACCGATTCCGGCGCGGACCATGGCACCTAGGCAAATACAGCTTCCCGATAGGAGTGGCTGCAACCTGCTTCACGTCGCTGATGATCCCGATCTTGTGCCTGCCAGCTGTGACAGGCAAGGATTTGGACGCTAGCCTGATGAACTGGACCTGCTTGGTGTGGGGCGGACCAATGTTGATGGTGATTGTATGGTGGGTGGTCGATGCGCATAAGTGGTAAGTCAGGCAATGTGAGGAGAGCAGTCACTACGGGTGCTAACGAGAATACAGGTTCAAGGGACCCAAGGTTAACATTGAGCATGCCATGCTCGGCCAGGAGGGCAACCTCATTGAGGGAGAGGAGGGAGACGGGGGCAGTGTTACCCCCCTGGGAAGCAATGATGACGCCAAAAAATTGGGTGTGTAGGCAAAGGACGGAGTGTTATCTAGATGCCGTGTTCCCAAGGTGTGTATATATCATTGGATAACAGAGATCTATCTAGCCTTTGCAAGCCACTTGGCTGCCTCCTAACCTATTGCACCTCTGACCGCGTCCCTCACGCCTTGCTCAATCTCGATCATTTATGGTGGTGGCCCCTGTCCACAACCCAACATCCCTGAAGGAGACTAGTTAGTTAATTAGTAAGTTAGTGGAACATCTTATCGATTGGCTGGGTGGGATCATGTCGGCAGGAGGCGCGTGTGGCCCGCGCTTCAACTTTTTATTAATTCCAAGCACTTAATCAAGTAAGGAAGCTACGTGAACGAACAGATTTACTCGCCGCTCTCTTCCATTCCTTCGACTTGTTGTCCAGCACACTCCCGCCTGTGCAATCATGGCTGCTTCCACCAATGGCACCACGCATCCGAAGTCGTCGTTACCTTCCGTGTACATTGTTGGAGCCGCGAGAACTCCGCTAGGGATGTTTCTTGGATCGTTGGCGGGGTTGAAGGCGACTGAGTTGGGCAGCCACGCTATTAAATGTGGGGGCCTCCTTCCCTAACAGACAAGATGTTGATAGCAGAGAAAGAAAGAGCGTGCTAACAGCGGCAACAGCTGCGCTTGCTCGAGTACCCGAGATCAAGCCGTCGGAGGTACAGGAGGTCTTCTTCGGGAATGTGCTCTCTGCCAAGTACGGACTGCCCTCCCGGTTGGATGTTCAGAAAGTGCTACTGGCTGACATGTTTGTTTTTACAGCCTGGGCCAAAACCCGGCCAGGCAGAGTGCCCTCGGTGCTGGGCTCGATAACTCGACCGTGTGCACGACGGTGAACAAGGTGTGCGCCTCCAGCGTCAAGGCGATTGTTCTTGGCGCGCAGACTATCATCACAGGCAATGCAGATATCGTTGTGACCGGCGGTGCAGAGTCTATGTCGAATTGCCCACATTACCTGCCGAATCTTCGAACGGGAGTCAAGTTTGGCAACCAGTCGTTAATCGATGGCGTGCTCCGAGACGGCTTGACCGATGCCTACGGTAAGCTAGAGCACATGGGCCTACAGGCCGAGGAGTGTGCACAGGACCACGACTTCAACCGAGAGCAGCAGGATGAGTTTGCTATCCAATCGTACCAGCGTGCCCAGGCCGCACAGAAGGCCGGGCTGTTTGATTTCGAGATCGCGCCCATTGAGCTGCCCGGTGCCAGGGGGAAACCTGGCACAACCGTTTCCCAGGACGATGAGCCCAAGAACCTAAACAAAGACAAGCTCAAGGCCATCAAGCCGGCTTTCATCCCCGGCACGGGCACTGTCACCGCTCCCAATGCCTCTCCACTGTCAGATGGTGCGGCTGCCGTGGTGCTTGTGTCAGAGACCAAATTGAAGGAACTCGGCATCAAGCCGCTTGCTAAGATCCTGGGCTGGGGTGATGCCGCTCAGCAGCCGAGCAAGTTTACGACGGCTCCTGCCTTGGCAATTCCCAAGGCCCTGAAGCATGCTGGGGTCAGCCTGGACGAGGTGGATGCCTTCGAAATCAACGAGGCATTCTCAGTGGTGGCGCTTGCCAACATGAAGCTGCTGGGGCTGAAGGACGACAGGGTCAACGTGCACGGCGGGGCAGTAGCGCTTGGCCATCCCCTGGGTGCATCAGGAGCCCGAATTGTGACGACGCTGCTTGGTGTGCTGAAAGCGAAGAAGGGCAAGATTGGCGTTGTGGGCATCTGCAACGGTGGCGGTGGTGCTAGTGCGTTGGTGCTTGAGAGTCTGCTGTCGGAGTGATGGTGACTGTTGCCTTGTGAGGGTCTCTTTTCGGGAGCAAAGGCGCCTAGAGTGGGAGGCAAAAAGGAGGATAGATAGTCGTGTTCAAGTTTCATCTGCCGCATGTCCGCCCCAACGACAAAAGAAGCAACTTGGTCTCGTTAGGTGCTACTAATCCAGACCGTGTGCATGTACGGCACCAGGGAAACAGCATCGGAGAATATTGGTCTCTATTTCTATTTTACTTATTTTTAACCCCTAGTGGCGGATATAATAGTTTCATTTCAATCCAAAATGCCACTCTCACGCAGACTAGCAACGAGTTCAGGCTCGAGGATGCGACGGACGTCGACATCCTCACCCAGACCCTTCCTGCGGCGAGTCTTGAGGACGAAATCCCTGGCCGCGTGCTGGGGGGAGGCCATCTCGAGGGGCCGCAGACGAATAGACTTGTCGAGGGGATCGCCAGGGACGACTTCCCAGTGGTCGAAGAGCATCTGCACGGAAGCAGCACCGTGGGAGTGCATGCGCAGATCGGTCTCGAAGCCGAAGCTGTCGATGACGGGGAGCAGCGCTTTGGCGGCGTACAGGGGCGCGCCCGCGACGGGCCCGTCGGCTACCACGTGGCCCCGACGCTTCAGCAGCTCTCTGTATAGCGACTGGATCGAGTCTGCGGGGCCCAGCATGTGCACGCTATAGATGGGCTCCATGAGTCGCGGGCCGGCCATCAGGAAGGACGAGTAGACGGCGCGTCGTGCCGTCGGGATGATCTGCCCACCGCCCCGGTAGATGGGCTCGGAGGCGAGGTCGGCGCCGGTGATACGGAATTTGGCGTTGCGGATGGGTTCTTCGCACAGGGGCCCTTCACGTGTCGCCCAGCTGAAGCCCTGCTTAATGGATTCTGACACAGATTTGAGCAGCTTTTTGTCCGTGGTAGAGGGAAGGGTGTCGTCGATGAGCACGTTCGGGCCCATCTCGTCTGGCCCGAACGCCCAGATGTTGCGCGCGGCAAGCTTGTCCCAGTCGTGTTTCTCCTCGAAGAACTTGGCTACTTGGCGGACTGGCTGGCGGATTGACACGTGGCCGGCTTCGATATCGGTGGCGATGCCGTCGTCGAGCGGTTCGGCGATCATGGTAAGTTTGTTCTTTTTGTTTGGCGTTAGGGCGTAGCACATGATGGCCGATGTTTCGGTCACAGTCTCGCAGAATCGGGTGACCGGGTCGGAGATCTTGATGTCCATTTCGGCGTACAGAGACCTGAGGTCGTGCAACACGCAGTCCATGTACAGCTCGCCCGTGCCAAGGATAATATGCTCGCCAGACTCCTCGACTTTGGTCGTGGTGAGAGGGTATGACTTGTTGATCATGCGAAGGCCCGCCAGCATTTTCGGCAGCTCAGATGGGTTGACCGGCTCGACGGCGACCTTGAAGACGGATTCTGTTAGATGTCGAATCGGTCGGAAAATGTACGGGTCTTCAGACAGGTCTTGCGCCACGACCGTCGCCGTCTTGGAAATCGAGCTGTCAATGCCTGACAGAAGAACCAGGTTTCCAGCTGGAACACCCGAAACTGGGATGTTGTATCGTGAGCAGGCCAGATATGTGGCGGAAATGGTGGCATTGGTCGAGTCCTCATCGTCATCGAGAGTAAAGCCTTCGCCGAGTACGCGTATGGGCTGATATGGATGTGCGGTGCCAGATAAGATGCGACCAAAGGCGTCGAACGACTTGGCATCGGCGGCAGTGTAGAGCTTGGTGATTTCAACTACCAGCGGGCCATCCGAGTCGCACTTGAGCATTGCCTGAGCAACGTTCGAGTCCAAGGGCCCGGTATAGAATTTCCCGAGCTGGCGCTGGGCACCCTCGACTGGAGAGGGTATGTGCTGAACGAGCATGTCGACAAAGCCGCCAGCAGACCCAAAGAACTGAGCACAGACCAACTTGAGCAGTTCTTGGGCATCGGCCCTGAGCTGAGATGGCTTGAGTCTGATGCCGAGTTGCTCCAAGATGCCCTCGAGCTCATCCGGACTCCGGCTGATGGTTTGCGAGTAGAGCTTGTACACCGGCTCGAGAACAAAGGTGACAAAGGACCGCTTCGCACTATCTTCGACTGCCCGTCTTGTGAACTTACGACTCTGTGGGTTGAAGAAAATGTCGCCCCATAGCCGTTTCGCGAATTCCGCAGCGTCGACTTTGGCGTAGGTGTCGGCGTACATGTTGGCAAAGGATGGGAGAGTGAAGACCCAGCCCATGGAGGATGACGCAAAGGCCACATTGCCTTTCTCGGGCGACAGCCTCCTGCTCTCGCCTTTACCAGGGATAGTATTCTCAATGACGGTGTTGACCTCCTCAACGACATGCTTCAGCTTGAAATATGCGTCCATGGGCGGCAGTTTCAGCTCCAAAATCAAGCGATCCATTTTGTTGATGACCAAGACCAGAGGTAAATCGTCGAGAACTGCGTGCTTAATGACGTTCTCAGCATTGATCTGCACGCCCTCAACCACATCGACTACCAAGACTACGCCGTCGACAAGCCTCATGTTGCAGGCGACTTCGTCGACAAAGTTGACATGGCCCGGCGTATCGATGACATTTAGCAGGTGGCTCTTTCCTCGAGATGCCTGCATCAACAAGGAGATCGGCGCGCTTTTGATGCTCAGGCCGCGCTCGCGCTCGAGATAGTGCGTGTCGGTGTATCTCAGTTGGTCGTCTCGTTTCTTGCCCTGTCGCTTGTCCAGTCGCTGCTGCAGATCGTGTGTCTGCATGACTAGCATGTCGACAAACGCCGTCTTGCCGTGGTGCAAGTGTCCCGCTATCGCGATATTGCGTATACTCTCTGGAAAACTCAACAGATCGGTCATGAACTCTCTCGAGTAGTGGACCGGCGGCAGATCGGCTTCTTGGACCTGAAACTTCTTCTGAGTGACGGGAGCAATGATGGGTTGCGTCAGAGGCTGTGCGTCCTCGTCCTGGACCATGGTCTCGACATCTTCGCCATAAACTTGTGAGGCGGTGTGGTAATACTGTTTGTCTTCGTGAAGGATTACCGCGTTCGAGGGCGGTTCGTCGTCGACATCCATCGACGCTTCGTCTGGTGGTTTGGCGGCGGTGGCGGCATCTTCGGCATCCGATTCTTCATCGTAGACGTACCTATGGCCTGTATCTCCTTCTTGAAGACCCTCGTCGTCTGAAACTGCCTCACCGATGAAATTGCCGAATCTGCCAAGTGGTGAGCCGTTTGTCCAGTAAAACCATGAAAGAGAAGGCAAACACTTACTCGTCATAGAGGTCATCCATGGCCACTCGCGCTCTTTTTTTGCGACACTCGCTTCAGAGTATCGCAGACGTTGACGCTGTAGTTGAAACTTTTGGAACTGGCCTTGGCGTAAGGACGATAATTTTTGGCCCCCATGACCGCTCTGGTTAAAATAAGCTTAAAACTGGATGTACTTGTATCAAGGTTAAGCTACTCGGATATCATCCCCGGATAGGAGGCAGAGAACTGATATTACAGTATGCGTGCTGATTGCCGCACTATTCTCCACGTGAGTAGTAAAGTAAGTTCCTCCCATCGGTATTTTCGTGCCCTCTTTGGTTTGGAGACGGTTTGTCATCATCATATCCTGCCGGGACACAAAAATGAGTTGAATGCTTCACAGTGTCCTGGCAGGTTTAACAACCCTTTTAACTGCTCTCAGCGGCACGCATGACGAGGTTCTTCAATCCCAACTTGTCAAAAGCCTGCATTCCCAGACCTCTCGCCTTGCCAATCAACGCACTCACGATCCCATTGCCACTTCCTCCGAGCTGGTAGACAGAGTTGAGCAAGTCCACCCCACCGGCCATCACAAGCCCTTTGCCAAAGCGGTCACAACTGTATCGCTCCAATGCCATGTAGTTTCCAATGTCCATGCCATGTTCAACATTGTACTCTATGCATTTGGCTAGTGACTGTGCATCTGCAATACCAAGGTTCAGTCCTTGGCCAGCCAGTGGGTGCATGGTGTGCGCTGCATCGCCCATGAGGGCCACGCGGGGAGAAGTGAGGGCCGCGGCGTGCCGGAAGCGAAGGGGGAACGAGGCTACAGATCCTTCCTGTACGCTGTGGATCTTGGGGGGAGGAGAAGTGATGCTGGGCTGAGGAGTGTGTTTCAGGCGCCAGCTAAGTTCGTCTTCATAAAAGGAGGCATCTTTGTCAGCTGGTTGTGAGAGAAGATATTGAATGTCGACTTGCTCCAGGCGGAGCGCGGCGTTGAGAATGTATACCAGGGACTGAAGGGGAAGCGACTTGAGTTTTGCAGCAGTGGCTGGTGTGGTTGACCAAACCAAAGAGGCATGGTTGTTAGGCAGCGGAAGAATAGCTATGGGGCCTCCGAGGGAGGGTAGAAACCGTTGAAATGCAGTTGTGTGGTTTTCTGCATCTGAATAGGGAGAGTAGTCATCCTCCTTTGGCTCGACCTTCAAAGTGGCCACGACACCGTGTCGGTTGTAATCCCAGCCGTCGGAGGCCATGTTGGCGAATGCGCGAACCGGAGAATTGAAACCATCGGCACCCACGAGGAGGCGTGCCGTGATCTGCCTCAGTGAGGAGGTGTATGGAAGCGTAGGTGAAAGATTGACCACTGGCCATGTTGACAGGTCCAGTCCCTCCACATCATCTTGGCCGTTTTCGATCGAGGATACTTTGGTGTTAGATAGCAGGGATTGCTGGCCTCCAAGCTCGTCAATCCGTCTCAGCAAGCCTCTAGTTAGGTTTGCGATTTCAGTCATCGTCGCCACAGTTCGAGGTCGCGCATTATATTGATGGGCTTCGGATGTCCAGTCAAATTGGATGGCGGCATCATTGGCGGCATCATAGACTTGCATCTCATCATACGGCTGAACACGAGACTGATCAACATGATGCCAGGCGTTGATTGAGTCAAGGAAGTTAACCGAAGCTGGTGTCAGGCTGATGGCACGATTGGAGTACTGGTCTGGCGGGAGGCTCCATTGGCGCTGTTTGTCGAGGTCCTGAGTTTCGATCAAAACGGTTTTTAGATGTGACGTTGTAGAAGACGACCCTTGCTGGAGTGTTAGAATGTAGTAGCAGAAGCGGGATCATCCACCTACTCAGCGCTGCGAGAAATGCAAGGCCAGCGGGGCCTCCGCCGATGGTGACCACATCATAGATGTCAGGACTCGATGATGCAAACCGCTGCTGGACTCGACTTCGTGCTTGTAGTCTGCAAGCGCGACAAACAAAACTGCGTACAGGACCGCCAGCCCACGATGCCATGTCTAAAATTACAGATATTAATCTTGGCGTGACATTGAATTTGATATTACAGCGAAGGTGATGTGGATTGCGCGCCTCGCGGAACAGACGAGTACCAGTAGGTACATTGCTTGGCAAGAGTCTCCGTCTGGAATTCCGTATCACGTGTCTTAAACATCAGATAATTACACTAAGGCCCTGCTTTGCACAAAAGCGCCTTCTCTCGCGGCGCCGCCAGAATAGTGGGGTGCAAGCTTATGCCTAGTATGG
>QQXO01000450.1:0-13206 GCA_003709845.1 Chaetothyriales sp. CBS 134916
GCTTCTATACTCTTCTAAATGATTACTAAGCAACAAGAATAAATAGCTTAACTAGAGTATTAACTACTTAGGTAAAACAATAATAGAAAAACTGTAATAGATACCCTAATAGAAATAACTCAGTAATCTAAAGTCTTGAAACCCTAGAAAGCAAAACTACCTGAACTCACCGAGTTTAAGGGGAAACAAAGTAAATTCAAGCTTTAGATAACCTAAGCCTATATAAAACTATAGATTAATAAATCAGCGGAAACTAAGAATACTAAGTTCTAGTATATCTATAGTAGACTCAGAGAAGAAGCTCTAAAGTAAGTTAGCTCTTAGGTTAATAATATCAAGGAAACTAGCGAAATAATAGTTAGTAACCTACTATAATAACTTAAGATAGTCTATAATAATAAGGAATCAGCAGAATAAGCCTTATATAAGCTAGGCTAAATAAAGTAAGGCAATAAGATATTTTATATCTTCCTCACAGAATTCAATAGGACCCTTCTTGATACAGGAGGGATTACCTAGGATAATATAGTGAAGAAGATATTCCTTTATAACTATCTCTCTACTAATATCTTGGAGGTAACTATAGCCCTTATAGTCCTAGATATCTATAAGAGGTATTATAAACAGCTATAGTTAGTAAGTACTAATCTGGAAGCTATCCGAAAACAAAAGAGTAGGGAACAGTAAGTAACAATAAACTAGGGACCAAAGGGTAAGCAGCCTATAGCTACTGTAGACCTACCCCTAGAGGATACTATAGATTAGTAACTAACTACTATAGTTAATATAGTAATAAAAAGGGCTAAGTAGGTAAGTAAGGCAGAAATTACTCAATAAAAAGAAAGGGGGTATTACTTTCGCTATAGGGAACCTAGCTACTTCACTAGGGACTATAAGCAGAAGCCTACTAAACACCCCTAGTAGACTAATATAACCTAAATAGTGATACCTAACCTACCTCTAGTAGAGGAGATAGAGGAAGATAGTGACTTAGAAAATAAGTAGCTCCTGTATAAAGACAGGTATAGGAGCAGAGAAAGTAGAAAGTGAAGGAATAAAGAGAGTTTAAATATTTTAAGAAGAAGTATATAGAAGATAGACTATTTAGAGTATCTACTATTGTTAATAATACTGAGTCTCTATTAGTCCTTATTGATAGTGGCTACCTTTCTTATAGATTAATTAACTCTTAAGTAGCCTCTTACTTAAAGCTAATATAGATACCCTATAGGCTAATAGCCCTGTAGTTAGTGGACTATGTTTCAGGGGATACTATAACAGAGGTAGTAACCTTAAAACTAGATGTAGGAGGAAGGGTTACTAAGAAAGCCTACCTCTATATAGTACTAAGAATAGAAGAATACCCTATCCTCCTTGGGTATCTGTCACGGTGTGCCACGTGACACATAAATATTACAGGTTCCAAGAAGTACCCAACAATCGGGAACACTTCTCTGTCTTTTTAGGCGATCCCTAAGCGCTTGTGGAACCTGGTGTGACAAGGTGTTCCCGATTGTTACAGAGCGTTTACTCTGAGAATCCAGGTGGGTCCTGGGTCAAGGGTTCGATTCCGTCAAAAACCTCTTGGGGTTTTTGGGCTGCGTAGTATTTGTGCGCCAAGGCAGAGGGGCTGCTACCCCTGAGTTTCCTCTAAGGGCGAAGAGACTAAGCTTGTTTAGGCTAGTCTGGGCTAAGGCCCGAGATTCCGCTAAGGAGACAAGAGAGGTTGAGGCGTAGAGTGCGTGAGGCACCTGCGATACACCTGCGATACGACTCGGGGACGAGTCGCTGTAAAGGGGGAGGCATTGTCACGGTGTGCCACGTGACATATAAATATTACAGGTTCCAAGAAGTACCCAACAATCGGGAACACTTCTCTGTCTTTTTAGGCGATCCCTAAGCGCTTGTGGAACCTGGCGTGACAGTATCTATAGTTAAGGCTCAACTATATGATCAAAGATACAGAAGCCAGTGCTTTAATCTTCAAGGATACCAGAATAATACTATATAAAGACAGAGCAGGGCCCTAGTATAGTCATTAATAAGTGAGTGTAGCAGCCTTTAAGCTACTGGCTCATAAAGGAAGAGAGAAAAGAAAGGTAACAGTCTTTGTAGTAAGTCTAGAAGATATAAACAAAGTATTAAGGACTAAAGTCTAGCCCTCCCTGAAGGAAAAGCTACCCCTATAGGTATATAAATAATACCCTAAGCTGTTTGAACAGAAGGAAGCAGAAAAATTACTACCCTATTGCTAGGGAATTAACCACTAGATTAAGCTAGTAAAAGATGAAAATAGAAAAACACTAGAGGCCCCCTAGGGGCCCCTATACAATATATTAAGAGAAGAATTACTAGTACTATATAAAACGCTGTTAGAACTATTAGATAAGAACTTTATTTAAGTAAGTAACTCACCTATAGTAGCTCTAGTTTTGTTTGTAAGAAAACCTGGAGGAGGACTAAGGTTCTGTATAGATTACTGCGCCCTGAATATGATTACCTGTAAGGACTGTTACCCCCTACTATAGATTCAAGAGATACTAAGCTATATTAGCAAAGCAAAATGGTTCACTAAGCTTAATATCTCTATAGTATTTTACAAGATTCAGATCATAGAAGGAGATAAGTAGCTAACTATATTCTGTACCTAGTTTAGCCTCTTTAAATAGTTAGTTACCCCTTTTGGACTTACTAATATACCAAGTACCTTCTAGAGGTATATTAACTATACTCTGTAAGACTTCTTAGATAATTTTATCTCTATATATATAGATAATATACTAGTCTTCTCAGAAGGTAGTTAGACACAACACCGCGAATATATCCTCAAGGTCCTCAAGAAGTTGAATACTACTGGTCTTCAGCTTGATATCAATAAATACAAATTTAAGGTAAAGTCTACTAAATACCTCGGGTTTATTATTAATAGAGAAGGGCCTGAGTATAGATCCTGAGAAGGTAAAGGCTATTAAGGAATAGAAAGTACCTAAGAACATGAAAGGAATCTAAAGCTTCCTAGGGTTTACTAACTTCTATTAGCGGTTCATTAAAGACTATTTGTAACTAACTATACTATTATATAACCTGATATAAAAAGGGATATTATTTATATAGAACTAAGAAATAGAAGAGGTATTCAAGAAACTGAAGAAGGTATTTATAATAGTACCTATACTAGTGTAGTTTAATCTAGAAAGGGAGATAATACTAGAGATAGATTTATCTGGATACTATACTAGAGGGATAATATCTTAATACAACAACTAAGGTATCCTATAACTAGTGGCCTTCTTCTCTAAAAAGAATAACCTAGCAGAATATAATTATAAGATCTATAATAAGGAAATATTAGTAATTATTAAGTGCCTGCAAGAATAGGAAGCTAAGCTTAAGAGTATTGGGGAATTTATAATCCTTACTAATTATAAGAACCTTGAGTACTTCAATAAAATCCAGTGACTCTTAGAATAACAGATAAGATAGTAGCTAGTACTGAGTAAGTTTAACCCTGTGATTCAGTATAGACCAGGTAAGGAGAGATAGAAGCTAGATATATTATCCCGGCGGGAGTAAGATCTACCAGTATCTATTGATAACAAACGACTCCAGCTGAGAATAGTGCGCCTGATACCAGAAGGGATGATTAAGGCTAATACCATAAGAATAAGACCTAAAGGATTTAATAGACTAAGCGACTAAACAATGGAAAAGGGGCTGACCCATGATATGTATTATGGATCAAACACACCGGTGCAGCAAAGGCAGCAGACACTAGTGTCACGGCGGGGATACGCTGGCCCCCTTTCGTGTCACAAGGTACAAAAGAGGCGAGTCAGGGCTAAGTAGTGGGCTCGGAGTGCACAGGAAGGTAGTGGTTTACAGTGGAAAGAGAAAGTCTTGGCAGGGAATACAGCACTCTAAAAAGGGCAATCAAGGAGTAGAAGTCAAGCATCACAAGCATCACAGGATTCAAGATATAAGCACACGTTATTCAAGTTCAAGCCTAGTAGCTAGGATATTTTTCAGTACACAGAAGTTTACAGACAGAGATCCTTGATTCAATCTCTACAGAAGTTTCTATATCAGTTGTTCCTTTGTTTCTACCTAGCAACACTCAAGGGAGTGTTATCAAGTTCATTGATTAGTTGGTAGGTTTCCTGTGCTAGTATTATCACTATAATCAGATCCCCTCTTAAGCCTCGCTTATATCTACTCAGCTGGATACCCTATTATTCGCTATCATATTAGTGCCTCCAATAAGAATCGAAAATTATATGATTACTCACTGCGGGTAAGGCTAAAGCAAGCAGAAAGAGAGCTTATATTGTATTATATACTATCTTTGCCTCTATAGAGAGGGGGGAAGACACAGGAGCTACAAGACTTAACTCGGCGGGTATTGGCTTGACCCTGACAAACTACAGCAACTTCCTCTCTCTGACCTAGGACTCAGAGAAATTAACTAGTAGAGGTTAGACCCTTAACTTCTGCCTCTAATCATGATTAGTACTGCCTTAGCTCTGATTATAAAGCAGATAAGCGAAATTATTCTGCTATTAACCCTTGGCTAGTATATCCGGGAGTAGTATAGCAGCCAATTAGAAGTTCAGGACCCTAGTTCCTACTTCACTAAATAGATCAGTAATTAGCTAAGACCAGAAGCACTAGGCAATACCTCCCTGATAGGCCTTAGATAGTCAAAGACCCTTAGATATAGCAGAAGAGCTCCCAGACAGTCAGGAAGAGAGTCAATAAAGAGAAGATACAGACAATATACACCTAGATAGATAAGCAAGAATCATCATCATCACAGTCAGTACTTATTAGTCTTTAGTCAAGTCTTTTCATCAGCAGTAAGGTCTATAGTATAGATACTGTACCTGAATTATAGGGGGAAGGAGCTCCCCCTTCAGCTTCATTCCTTCCTGCGCTGAGCAGGAAAATTTTTACCTTTGATCAGCAGACTCCTTACCTGTAGTTCTGTTTTTATATCTCCTGAAAAGCTTCTGAACAAGGAAAAATCAAGTCATAGTTAACTAAGGGAGCTTCAAATACCTCTGTTAACAGTTATAAGGCTACAGAAGTTCATCACATCATACAGAGGACAATCAGTTGGGCTGCAGCCTCAAGCCTGGCCTAAGTAAACCATTGGCTAGTTTATCCAGACAAGAATGATAGCTATAACACCTGATACAGGCCTGTCTCTAGGAATAGATCTAAGTACAGGGCCTCTCAGCATAGCGGCACCTAGAGTGGTAGTAGAGTCTCTTCGCTAGCCACTTATTTATCCCGGGACACCTGGTGTACCATGCTTCATCAGGATCAATATCACAGAGTTCCTGGAAGTATACAATAGAATATACGATGACTATGGTCTGCCTGTGTTATATCAGGCTGGCTGAGTCACCAAGTACTGCCCTATAGTAGAAGATCAGCCTGAGACATAGAGTATCGCAGAGAGAATTCGACAGCTACCGGAGTTCGCTAAGAACAATTAGGATAAGCTTCAGTCAGTGTTAAAGAGAATGTTTAGGCACCAGGATCACTGGTACTATATCCACAGCATATCCTACCTAGATAAGATCATATCTAGAGGAATCCCTAATTATGACCCTGTTGCTTTACACCAGTACCTATCAAACATCAAGACCTATGTAGAATTCTGTATAGACAAAGGATAGGTCACCTTATATATAGCCGGACAAAAGTTACTCATAGGGCTTCCTTAGATACTTTCAAGCAGGATCATTCAGAAACTACAGATCAGTATTAATAAACCCAAGACCCTGGATTTCAAGAAAGTCTGGATAGAAGCATCCACTGTACAGAATACAGACAAAGTTGTGGATACTATCCTTAGGAAGGGGTATAATTAGTCTATCCAGAATCCTATAGAAGCAGGAGGATATATTACAAGTATTATCAGTGGAAGTCACTGGAATATCCCTGCCAATAAGACTGGTAGCCAAATAGGCGCTGGTCATACAACTGTGGAAGGAAGATTTGAAGGCCAGACTACCAGGGAGCCACAATCTAAGCTGTAGTCTACAGCACTAAACAGAGGGATTAACAATCTTATAGAAGGGATATTAAGTCTAAAGATTAATCAGCTAATTACACAGGCTACAGAAGATACAGTAGCTAGAACTTACAAGATGTTTCAAGCGGGAGTCTCTCGGGTAGATAGGTCATTCACTTAAGGGAGAGACCCTACACTTAACAGGAATCAAGGGTAATCAGGATTTAGGCCCTTAGGTATAGTAACCTATTTCTTCTATAGAGAGTTAGCTTATATTATAACAAAGTATCCTGTAAGAGGAGAACTCATCAAATACAGAATTATTCACGAAAATACCTTTGGGAAGCTTTGTTTAGGGCTATCTAGCAGTGGTAACAAACTGTTTAGATTCAAAAGAGATATCCTGCAGAAGGATACTATTAAGCTATTCCTGAAGGGGAATAATATTATAATTCTAGAAGTAGCCCTAAAAGGTGAAAGTACCCCTGTTGCTCTGAAGGTAAACAGTATTTAGTTAGTAATAGTCTGAAGGAAGGAGAATGAATTGGATACTGAAAGTAAGTTCTTAGAAGAGAGTGACTATAATGACAGTAATCTAGAGGATATAAGGATCAGTGTAGTTAGTAAGCCTATACCCAGGGGTAAGGACATAGAAAAGAGGGTTACTAGACCAATACTTGATATAGTGTATAAAGTCGTTAAGTCTAGAGTAAACAAGGAAAAGGATCTGCTAGTCACGAAGTCATTATACTCTAGACAGTATAAGCAGATTATCAATAAGATCCCTAGGAGTCAGAATTTACAGAGTATAGTTCAAGCTAGGAGCCTACCTGAGCAGGCGCCCCTGATTAAGGATAGTGAAATAACTGATAGACCATGACTATAGGCAAAGAAAGTGGTTTTGTTCGGAGATAACCAACTAGTATTATATCGGAAAGTACTTCAAGTGGTATAGAATGATATATATGAATATATCTAGTAGGCTGTTGAGGGGGCTCCTATCTAGATTCAGGTAGGAGATACCCTAGCCCTACTAAAGATAACAGGAGCCAAGAAGTTCACTATTAAGGATAGATATATCTAGTGATATAAGCAGAAATATAGGGATAGCCAAGATTCCCGAGCCAATATCAAGAAAGGGGTATAGTATATACAGGTAAATAATAGTCAGGATAGCAGTGACAGCAAAGGCAATAAAGAAGACTCACCTATAGTTGCCTCTATAGCTAAGTACCTCAAGGTCATCATCATGATAAGAGGAGGATTGTAATAGTACTCTATCAGCTGTATAAGGGTAGGAGGGCTGTTGACTCTTTAGCTAGTATAAGACGGGGGTACAGCAGAATACTAAAACAGTGTATAGTCCTACAGACTGGCTATCAGACTATAAAGAGTCCTCTGGAAGGAGGTCTCTTCATCCTCTCTATATACCCTTCAATGGTATACATCCTGGGGGGGCTAGATTCTTCCCCAGCCTCTTCTGGCTGTATCCCCAGCCATATCCTGAGCTATTGTCTTTTCCTGTAGTTCCTATTTGCTGGTCCCTTAGGCCTGTACCGAGGGTTGCTTATACTTCTTATATATATCATAGTCTTGCTTCTGACTTGGGTCTATACTGTAACCCTGTAGCAGGGAGATCTACGATACTTGTCGCATCGCGGTTCCTGCGACAACTGTTATAGGTCTCCCGGTTTAGGAGTCCTGTTACAACTACCCTCTTCTCAAAGGGTGATATCCTTATCACCTAATTCTCATCGTCGGGCTCAGCTTGTTTGTATCGCTTCTTAGAGCGCTTCTTCTTGAATCTCGCTATCGCCTCAGGTATATTTTATAGATACTTTGTAGGCTTATAGGAGTTATATTCAGAAGGCCAACCCGTCTACTTAACCAGGTAATATACCACACTGTTGATAGTCCGGCGGTCTTGTATCTCTTCAACTTCCTATTTGTCCTGGGGGTCCTCAAGATCAGGTATCTATATAAGGCTATTATCGTTATATCAGTGTCAGTAGCCTTCAAGTAATTAGATCAGAAACATATTGTGTAGTCATGTATATTTTGCTGGCAGTACAATACAATATACTTATAATCTAATATGTTCAAGTACTCGAAATAGTCCTATCTATTAGGGCGCTAGCTTCCGAACCTTGAACTTAAGGTTTTTTGTAGATAGCTTAACAAAATTATCTATCCTAAACTACTTAGGTATATAGTTAGTATTATAGTAGTGTACTATATATTCTTAGGATATAATTAGGCTGCTTCTTAGTTGCTCTCAGAGTTCGTGGAGCTTCTGAACTTGGTCGCAGACAGCTAGGACCCTCTTTTCAGCGATATTGTCTATGATATTGATATAGATTTCACAGTTAGTTCTGAATAGGGCTTGGTTCAGACTCATTCCTATGCTTAAATTCCTGCTGTTATTGTATATAAATTGTGTAAGTGGCAGTAGTCTTAGCTATATATTTGCCTCTTACAATATATATATATATAGGTAGTCTTCGAGAATCCTGTTTAAGGCCTCACTCTGGCTGTCAGTTTGGGGATAGAATACTATAGATATATAGCGCTTAATTATCTTGATCTTGTATACTTCTCGCCAGAAGTCCGATATAATCCATGAATCATGATCAGAAACAATACCTCTAGGGCTGCCAAAACAGCACTTGATATACTCAAAAAAGAGCTTAGCAAAGTCTATAGCTGATGAATCTTCTTATGTAGAGATAAACAAGGTATACTTTGTAACGCGACAGACCACTGTCAACACAGTGTCATATATATTTCCCTTGCTACTTGCAGTCAGTAAGCCTATGATCTAATCCAGACTGATCTCCTTGAAGAGGGTAGTATCCTCTAGAATCGGGAGTGGTTATAGCTCTCTATAAGGCTTATATCGGTGAATAGCCTTTCCTTGGCAGATTAGGTAAGTTGCGATATACTCGTGTACATCATTTATAATTCCGGTCCAGGTAAATCGCTGTTAGATCAGGTCCAGGGTTTTGTCTCGGCCCTAGTGGCCTCCGGAGGGGTAGTCATGATACCTTCTTAATAGCTCAGCTCTGAGGCTCTCTTACTGCAGTATATATACACAACCATTGCTAACCAGTAGGTCTCCCTTGTTGGCTGGGTAGTTATATCTCAGACTCTATTGTGATTCTTGTGTACCTAGGGTACTATAATTGTTATTCTGTTGTTGTTATACCGCTACCAGTGAATAGTCTTCAGGCAAGGGACCTTCTAGGGACTGGGAATGGGTGCGGAGCCAATTGACTATCTATCTGCACTGTAGATTAGCGACTTGAGCGCTTTTGATCAGATTGTACAACAATATATCTGATGTCTCTAGGGAGATCTCTGTCTCGGGTAGTTCTTCGCCTTCGACCTTCTGCCTATCGCTATTAGCTGGTACTTGATGCGCAGCAGTAGACTCGGTAGGGGTACCCGTCAGTATAGCTGACTTTGGGGCTGCAGGAGTAGATAGCTCACTGTGCTCGGTGCTCACCTGACCCGGGGACTTTTGTGATACTTCTTATAGGTGTAATAAGTCTTGTATATCTCCCTGTTGTCGGCTTCAGCGCTTATATATATTATCTTTGTCTACAAAGCGGGACACTATATCTCTTACTTATACCTGAGTTATTGTCTAGGTTAATAGTGCTCGGATCTCATAGTCACTGGACACTGACTGTATATACACTCCCGGCGAAGTAGTCGCAAGCTTGTTCTTCAGTATTGGTATTAGTTTTGCTACAGCTATATCCGGGGAGTCGTCCTCTTCTATATAGTCTAGGTGTCTAGATAGTCTATCTGTAGGGTTTAGGGAGCCTTTTCAGTAGTGGATAGTGAAATTGTGCGGTGCGAGTACAAGTAGCCAGCAGGCTTATCATCTATTCAGATTAGGTTGGTTCATAAACTGCTTCAAGTTCTTATAATCGGACTAAACCTCTATGTTTGGGGCGCCTTCTAGGTAGTGTCGCCACTACTTGAATCTAAGTACAATAGCTATAAGCTCCTTATTGTAGATCGGATAGTGGATTTCCGCTCCGGAGAACTTCTTCGAGTAGTATATAATAGGGTGCTATCTATCCTCCTACTTTAGGGACAGTATATAGGTATATACCTTACTGGACGCATTACTTTCAAGGTGTATAGGGCACACAGGATCGTAATGACAAAGGACTGGTATAGAGATGAACGCCCTAATCAAGCTATTGAATACTTCCTGCTGGGGTCTCTGCTACTTGTGATTAGTGATTCTGCTAGGTTTCCTACCTTTCTGTAGACCCTAGAGTAGGTCTTGTAGGGGTTTCATAATTCCTGCGAAATTAAAGATGAAGCGACAGTAGAAATTACAGAATCCGAGGAATACCTGAATATTGCGGTAGGTCTGGGGTCGGGGCCACTTCAATATAGTGTTAACTCGCTTAGGATCTATATATATGCTATCCTTGTTGATGACAAAGCCAAGGTACTCTATTTCTGGCTTGTAGAACTTGTATTTGCTGGGGTTGGTGTATAGTTCAGCTTAAGTCAGCCGCTTGATTATGAGTTCTAGGTGTCTTATATACTCCTCAGGGGTCCTAGAATAGACCAGGATATTGTCTAGGTAGACGATACAGAAGTCATCCAGGTAGCCTCGTAGTGCCTGCTAGATATAGGACTAGAAGGAGGCTGGAGTGTTTGTAAGCCTAAATGGCAGTATAAGCTACTTGTAGTGTCTGTATTATGTGCGAAACGCTGTCTTCCATTCGTTGCCTTCCTGGATCCGGATCCTGTGGTATGTGTTGCGGAGGTTGATCTTAGAGAATACCTTGGATCTATCCAGGCGGTCCAGGAGCTCGTTGATGAGGGGTAAGGGGTACTGATTCTTAATGGTGATATTATTCAGCTTCCTATAGTCCACACAGAGTTGTAACTCGCCGCTCTTATGAGGTACAAACAGGATTAGTGCTCCTACAGGGCTATTTGATTCCCGTATCCAACCGTTTCCAAGAGCTTCTGCTAGGTATTCCCGTAGTACCTTTAGTTCCGCAGGTAATATATTGTAAATATATATCCAGGGGGGTTCAGTGCCTGGTTTAAGCTCTATAGTGTGATCTGTTGGCTTGTGCAGGGGGGGTTTCGCAGCCTTTTCTAGGTCAAAGAAGCTGTAGAATCGCTTTTAAAGATACTGTAGTACGCCAGCGAGGTCCATTCGCCGTGGTGAGGATTGATGGTTTACCATTTCCAAGGAGTTGTCTGTAACATTGTTATAGGGATTGTAATGAAGTCTTACCTGCATTACCTGTGCTCTAGGGTGGCTGATTTCTTTGGTAAATTATACAGCAGAGATAATAGTTACCTTCGGCTTATATTCGAATTCCTAATTGTCATCACTGTTATAAATATAGATATAGAGATCCTTTAGTGCTGGTCTTCCTAAGAGGATCTGAGTGTCTTATACTGCTCTTTCAACTGCAAGAAACGGGTGTTTCACATGTATGGTGCGGTTGTAGCAGTCAGTGAGTGTTAGCTATAGATGATAGAATCTATAGGTTTCTGGATAGCTTTCCCCTATTCCTATTAATTTCGGTGCGGTATGATGGTGTTTTAGTTTTATGTAGGGCTCAAGGCCTAGTGACTTCACAAACAAGAGAGAAACAATGTCAACCATTGAGTATATATCTATGCTAATGGGTGTGTGTCTCTAGCGAGTCCACTATGATAGGGGTATAACTTCTGCCTAAGTAGTCACAGTGTCCTCTATCCTGGAGTGACTAGTCTTATAAGAAGACTCTTGTCCTGTTGAGACTAGCACAGGGAGTCCTAGTCGTTTTTTTGTTGTTTGCTGGGCGGCTCGGTGTCGGTGTCTTCAGAGGAGTTACCTAGTTCTTCTGTTTGGTTATTATCGGCACTGTTATCTACTTGTACTGCTTGTACTTGGGTATAGGGCCTCTTAGTGTTGCTATATATACAGAATACTTGTGATTTAGCAGTACTAGTAGTGTCCTGGCTTGTTATGATAGGTTTTGGGTCAGAGCTGTCTGGATATTCTCTTGTGTAGTGTCCTATCTTTCTGTATCCTAGGCAAGCATTAGTGTCAATACAATGCTGTTATTCTTCAGCAGTAATCCAGGGTAGTCGACTTGTAGGGTTGTTCTGTGGTGTGCAGGGGTTTCTTAGGGAATTAGGTTAAGTAGGTCTTGGCTTTGGAGAATTAGTGTTTTGTATACTTCTTGTATACGCTAGGTTATCCTAGTATAAACATATTTCGCGTTTAATACCTTCAGGTATCATTGTGTACCATAGATAACCTGTATACCCTACTAATTCTTGAATATTTATATAGTTCCGGTCTTGCTGGTTAACCAATGAGCATAGTGGGGGTAAGAGTCTTGTCTATAGATCATCTATTTCTAGAGTCCGGTATGATTATAGGCTAAGGTTTAGTAATTAGAGGTAGAACTTGTTTAGGTCCTCATTGATATATTATTGAGCCTTAGTGAACTCTTCTGCTAGCTGTTGTCGACTAGTATCACCGCGGAGTACTGTGTCACGGGTCCAACGTATAAATTTTCGCCAGTAGGTACTGATTATAGGGAACACTTATGAGATACTAGTGTATAATATTTACAGCGATTCATCTATGATCATTTCTGCAAAGATAATCTTGTACTGACTAGTTATATACTTCATTGGGTCACCAATGAATACAGATCATAGACGAAACAGCTAATTATTAAACTTAGGTAGGGTAGAGTTAATCTTTAACTTAGGAATGTCTAAGGGGTTGAACTTAAGGCCTTTTTGTCCTGGGAGGGGTATTGGGTAGTCTGAGTCAGATTCATAGTTGTTTTTGTAGCTGCCAAATAGTTACGAGGATAGGGTGAAGTGTGTGTGGCTCACTGTCGGTGGTCTGGCAGTGAGATACATCATGTTAGTCATGGTTCCGGTAGATAGGGGATTAGTTTAAGGTAGAGTAGGTGCTCGGGAGCTGGGTAGTAAGTTGCTATTGAATCCTAGTGCTTCGAAGGTGAGTCTTTGTTCCTTAAGGGCCTTCCGGAATTCTACTAGGTCCACGGAGAGGGTCGCTCCTGAGAGCTAGTAAGCTTGTAGTTGCCGATTTGTGTAGGTAGCGAGGCGCTGGATATCGAAAGGTGGTAAATTGGAAGAAGTGATTCCGGGCCTCAGGGTGGCTGGCGTTT
>QQXO01000451.1:0-13177 GCA_003709845.1 Chaetothyriales sp. CBS 134916
CCTGTTAAGTTACAAGGTGGGGAGACTATCAACATTGATAACCGCTGGGTTGTACCATATAATCCATTCCTCTCTCGTAAGTATAGAGCTCATATTAACATTGAGGTCTGCGCCTCTGTACAGGCTATCAAGTACATCCACAAGTATATCTACAAGGGTAATGATCACACTACTATTCAGTTAGGTCAAGACAATGAGTGTTATGCCTGGAACACCAGGAGGCCGAGGGAGCCCCAAATCCCTCTAAAAAGATGGGGAATCCTGCAATCTGCTGCAAGATTCAGGTGTTCCAATATATATGTGTGTGTCATTGAATCCATTCATGACAGTGAACTACCTTATGTAGTAGGACACAGTTTCTACTTCGCTTCTGCTTTGCTATGACAATCAACAAGTCTCAAGGCCAGTCATTTAACCATGTTGGGGTTGATTTACGTATTCCACTGTTTACG
The DNA here is from genome assembly GCA_003709845.1 of Chaetothyriales sp. CBS 134916. Taxonomy (NCBI): domain Eukaryota; kingdom Fungi; phylum Ascomycota; class Eurotiomycetes; order Chaetothyriales; family Domatiomycetaceae; genus Domatiomyces; species Domatiomyces globalis. The sequence continues at coordinate 453 of QQXO01000451.1, forward strand.
CATGGTCAACTATATATTGCACTCTCCCGGGTGACAGATATGGCGAATCTATCTCTTCTACTACCACCAGCAGAATCTACAACAACAGAGAACATCATTTATCCAGAGGTCTTGCTGTGAACTACTGATATTACGGAATGATGATACTATGATCTGACGATGCTACGACACTACAATCTGATTCCTAAATAGACACCAGAATAATACTATCTTGAAATTTACCCAGCTAGGCCTGTTTAGGAAGAGCGGCTGAATCAGAACTTCAGACCGCTTGAGTCGCCACACCTCGCCTTGGCGAGGTGGCCGGAAAACCCTAGTCCCAGCCCAATTTCCGTTACTGTGCATTCATACTAAGTACTTGGGAGGAAAAGCTTGTCTTCCACCAGGTTATCGAACGAAGTGAGCGAAGAAATCCGTTGTTACCGTGTAAGAGAGTAGTACCACAAGGGCGGAAGGCGGGGTGAGGGAGTAGTTAGTTCAGCTCAAAAGGATTTGGGTTATTATTAATAGCGCTTGTTTCCGGAAACAAGTCTGTCGCCCAAGCATTGCTGCGTGTTAGGTACGGTCCTACCGCATCTTCCGCGCCTAACCTACCGTCTCAATTCCTTAATCGAGTCTAGGCATCTATTAGTTATCTACACCCTTTTCAGTTTGACTCCAATTTCCTTTCTGACGCGGACACAGAGGCATAGTAGAGGCATTGTTAGGCCTCTATATTTAGCTATACTACAGCGCACACTACTGGTAGATACATGCCGCAGTTAGAAGAATGCCAAATAGCGCACCTTAATACCTCTTCATTTGTTGGCGGCAACATAGCATTTCATTCAACATCTAGAAAAGATATAATAGAGAAAGCAACAAAGCCAGTCAATTCAGCTGCCCGACCCCTTTCGGTGATCGATGTTCCCCATCCAAAAGCCTCAAATCCCAAGAGTGAAAAATGAAAATAATAATGATACAGTCGTTTTAGGACTGCCTACCTCTCCCTGGCCAAGGTCCAGCGTCCTAGAGCAAACATTTGACAGGAAAACCAGGGGTATTGTTATCCAGCACGGCCGCTAGTATTACCACCACCAGTGGCAGAAGCAGCAGCAGCCGCGGCCCACTGCTCCATCTCCTGCGCCTTCTTCCTAATCTCATCGGGAGATACCAAACGGGTACGGGAATTACGACGAACTTCCACCCACTCATCGGCTAACAACCTCCCCGTGGCAGCAAACATCTTGATTTCATTGCCATCGGTCATCTCTCCGCGTTTCGCTGCCGCGTAGACCTGGTCCCAGATTGCTTTGGCTTTGAGAAAAAACTCCCTTTTGCGGCGTTTGGTGAGCGCTTTGAGCAACGTGTCGGTTTGGTGGAAGGAAGTGTGGGGGGATAGGAGGTTGGAGGTGGTGATGGTGGTGATGTTGTTGGTGTCACGAGCAAGAACGACAAGGGGGGTTGCGGTCGCTTCGGTTGACGCGAATTCGCCAGCGTTGAGTTGCAGGCGTGCGGTGAGGGCGGAGACCATGGATTTGGTGGGGGAGGCGCTGTCGTTGACAGCAGCAGCAGTATTGGTGGTGGTGGAAGTACTAGTGCTGTCGTCGTAGTCGTGGTCGTGGTCAAACTTGCGTAGCTCATCGAGCCATTGCTTCACGTCTTCCCAGTTGCCAAGCAAGGCGTAGACGAGTGCAATGCTCCACAGGGTGTTTCTTCCCTGTTCGACACTGAGACGGTCTTGATAGAGCCATGCGTCTCGCAGATAGCTCAAGGCCTGGTTGTGGTAGTTGTGTGAACCGCTGTTGGCGGTACTCTCGCTTAACAGTCTACCAAGTTCGACGTAGCAGGGTAGAAGCTGTGAGCTGACTTCGGCGGGATGGGGTTTGCAAATCACCTGGAGCGCATCGAGGAGGTGCTCTCTATGGCCCATGTCCACCCGGCAGCGCAAGAGATTAAGGATTTTCAACACTTCCGTGTCGAGTTCGGAGGTGTAGCTAGCCGGAACATTGGACAGGTTTTCCCAAATAAGGGTCAGATTGTGCTTGGCATTGCGGTATGCTTGACGCTCGTAAAGTGCGCCAGTTAAACCGAGGGCGTTGCAAAAGGCCCACTCTCGGCTCTTCTCGTCTCGTAACTCAATGCCAGTTAAGCTGGAGTGTTTCTTGTACAGGTTTTCGGCTTCCTTTGTTTTGTCGACATCGTGCTGTTTCCGAAGCGCCCGGGCCAGGCTTAACTTCGTGTCACGGCTTTCTTTGTACCACTTTAGGTGATTTGGGCCGAAGAGATGTTCACGGCGCTTCAGGATCCCTTGAAACACTATTTCGGCGTTGGCATGTTCACCATCGAGTCCCAGCATCTCGCCTCTCTGCTGCTGGAAATTCAATGCAGTGTTCTCCGCTTTATTAGCGGCTTCGAAATCGTTGTATTCGCGGAAGGCTGCTGCCTCATGCAGCTTGAGATCGGAGAGCATCAAGAAATGCTTGGCTGCGTCCAAGTAGTTTTTCTGTTCTTTGCATAGTGTGACCGCTTCTTTGTGAACATCCTCCATTGACTTGTTCAGATTCTTAATTGTCTGCTTTGCATCTGCGTTCAGCTGCTGCAACTGATTAGCATCGCTCTGCAGACGAGTATTCTTCTCTTGAGAATCATGAAGTTCGTTCTTGGTCTCTAGGTGTGCTTGCTTCTCAGCTCTCAGGTCCCTCTGGCACTTCTCAAGCCTATTCGCGTAGGTATAAATTTGATTAGAAAGTTCCGAGTATGATCCGCGGCTGGATAATGGATCGCCATTTGGGGTGGATGGAGGACTGGGGTATTGGGAGCCAGAACGAAGACCGGATGTGCTAAGGTCGGGAGTTCCTGGCCGATGGTCAGCGCGGCCACTTGAGAATCCTCCGTAACTAGTTCGTGGGCTAGATCCGTAGGGTGAATAGGTAGTGGCAGCATCAGGTCCCCGCCATCCAGTCTCTCTAGCAGTCTCGACCGTGGCGCGCCGCAGGGTCTCCATAGCGCGGTACAAGCGATGGTCCGGGTCGGCTCGTTGGAGACTCTTCATAAAGTTGAGCTTGCAGAGGGCTTCGACCTGGGTATGAAAGTGCCGGAAAGGATTTTGCTCCATGGGAGATAAGGCAGCGGCAGCAGCAGCGGTAATAGCACCTAAGAGCGTAGTTATAAGGCGATAGATAAATTTACGTAGTTAAAATAGAAAAAGCAGGAGAATTGAGCAATTGGTATTGGCCGCGATCGATGAGAAGTCAACAATGCCTCAGCAAAACAAGTGTGTAGGAGGACGGCGGAGAATAAGAAACAAGACCGACCACGCAGACCCGGGATCCCAGTGGCTTGTGATTGTAAAGGTGGTCATGTGTGTCGAGAAGAAATGGATCTTTGCACACAAACAGGCAACTTATCCACATTTGAGGATGATGGGCCAATTCCCATCAGTAATGGACAAATTCTCATAAGTCTGCCTAGGGACCCATTGGAATCAGAGGAGCTGATGGACCCACCCTAGATTGTTGTTGCCTTGCGGCAGGCTTCACTCTGACACACCTGTAGAGATTAATCGGAATAAGACGGAGAATATTCTTTGTGTTCTGATCATGCACAGTTTGAGAGAATTCCAATGCGACACTTGGAGAGTCGTGAACTGCTGTTTGTTTGGCGAGGAGCTTGAATTGGATAAGGTGGCTTGGAAGGTGTCTTGGCAAGTCTGACTGCATGCTAACTAACTTAGCGCAACTAATTAGCCACAGCCACCATCACAGTCGTCCACAATCTCCGTTGGCTAGTTGGCTGAATGCTGCAATTCTGTGCTTGACCAATTCTCCACAAGCATGTTCTCGAAAGTTTGAGAACTTCACAATCGCGCCCAGGCTTGTGTGAGGCTCCGTGTGGACCAAAAGTTCAGATAGCGGGCTGATGTGAAGGTTTTGTCAGCAGATCTGAGTTTACTACATCAAGGCGGGAACCTTCACCAATGACTGGACTCTTCGGTGAGGCGTAGCGCAAAAGTCCCAGCTCCCGCACTTTCCCCTTGCCTCCTGGGTCAAGGCTGCAAAAGTTCGGCTTCCACCTCCTTATTCCCTTCCAATGCCGAAGCCCCACCCTTCCACACCTGCTGAACAAAATCTCTAGCAGCCTCAAAGACCATGTACTTCTTTGCCCTGTCGTCGTCACTCTTCAACCAAGAGTCTGGAAACTGAGTCCAGCCGTGCATAACACCCGGCACCTGCAGGACCTCTAGATCTGCTCCTCTGCCCTCTTGCGCCAGCTTCTCAATCCATGCCATGCTTTGATCAGAAAGACTGTCCAGTTCAGGCAGGACGAGCATGATCCTGGCCTGAGGATGCAGGCCCTCGAGAGGAGCTAGGCCGGGGCTTGCTCGGGGATGGGCACGCTGCCATGCCGGCATGTACTTTGGCATGAGCTCAGATTCGATCTTCAGGCGGGTGAAGAAGCCTGTTGGCGGCTCCAGTCCGGGTGGTCTAGGCCGCTCGTCCGGTAGAAGGCGGGAATCAAGCGAGGGGTAGAAGAGCACCAGGGGGATACCACGGGGGTAGTGTTGAGGGATGACGGAGCGCCAATCACGGTGAATTGTGGGATCGTTTTGGACGCTGAATGCCAAGCCAAGGGCGATGTTGCCGCCAGAACTGAAGCCTGAGAGGGCAATCCGGTTAGTGTCGAGATTGACCCGATCTGTACGACCGAACTGTTTGCTGACTTTCTGACGAATAGCGTCTAGGAGGATTTTACCAGGAAGAGTCGCTGGTTCCAGCACTGCCCGAAGGATGTCTTCGGCATCTTCGTTGGCTGCCGGATATTGAGCATACGGTCCCAATCTGTAGTCAACGCTGATGACAACGCAGCCGCCGCCTGGATCCGAAGTACCGAGTTCACGCGCCATCTGTGCGCAGAAGGGTGCTTGTTCCTGAGGACTGCCAAGAATGAATGACCCTCCATGGAAGTCGATCAGGACGGGAAGACGTAGTATGTGCTCCTCTGTGCTTGAAGCAGAGAAGCTAGTAGTAGTGCTAGTAGTAGCAGTAGTTGATGTCGCTGCAGTCGAGATCGAAAGTGGCGTGATTGCTGCCAATGCACTGGCATTCGCATCTACTGAAGATACCGTGGGACAGGCGGCCGACGGCTGCCTCAAGGCTGAAGGCGGCACGTAGAGGAAGACATAGCAGGGTATATCATGATTCTTGAGGTGGAAGGACGGCACCTTCACCACGAAAGGTTGTGGGCCATCAGGAGACGTGACATAGAGAGCATGATGGGGTACCAGGCGAGGTAGGGAGACCAAAGCCTTGCGCCAAGTAGTGCTGAATGAATGGGAAAAGATACTGTTGTTCTTTGACATGGTGTTACAACCTCTGCTATCCGTCATAGAGTCATCGATAGCGGAGTAGGATGCTGAAAGGCGTAATTAAACGTTGGGTGGTGGCGTGGCGTGGCGTGGAGCAAAGCCAAACCTTGAGCTACAGTGGCATTGCTAATTCCTCGGAATACAAAAACAGGCAGATCGACCGCGATCTACGATCCACGATCTGTGTGACATCGAGACTTTGCTAGGGTGACACCGACTTTGAAGCTTATTACCAAAGCGTAAGCAACAGGTTAGAGGTTCAGCTGAAGTCTTGGCGCACAGCAGCTGCAGTCTCTTTCAGACGGGCACAGTCCGCAATCATATTATCATCATCATTATTTCCTCCTCTCATTCATCAGCCTCACGGAAAGATAGACAGCCTTTGTACAGTGCATGGGATTGAAGAATTGTCCCTCTCTAGGCAAAAACACTTGGCATGTCCAAATGGGAAAGCACGCGCTCTGATCTCTCTGCGCGTGGCCTCGTGACGTCAGAAAGATCAGATTGCCCGTTGTCGCCTGCATTAGCGGCCATTCCCATTCCTCTTTCCAGCCTTCTCCTTACAATCTTCGCAAAACCACTTCTCGCTCTTGGGCGCGTTTTTCAGGCCAATGCACTCAAGATGGAACCACTCACCAGGACATTTGGGGTTGTCACAGGCAATCATCTCTCCGTAGCTGGGGCCATTGCAGTAGCAGTACTTCTCGTCTTCTAGGAGGTCATCGATCGGCTCTTCCGAGTACTCCTCGGTGGTAATATTCTCGGCTTCGGGCTTGACACGCTGGTTGGTCTGCTGAGACGGCTGCGACGCCATACTGGCGCCCTTTTTGTGGGATCGTTTCAGAGGCAGGCCTTTGGGGCTGAGGCTGTCGTGCAGTCCATGGTCCTTCACTCTTGGCCTTGCTGGACGCTTGGATTTGCCATTGCCGTTCTCCGCTGTACTTGAAGACTCTGCGTCCGCGAAGGCACCTATGACAGGTGTGCTTATCTTGCTTGCTCGGCCACGGGAGGTCGAGACGGCTCCACCTAGTCGGGGGCTGTCGACCGGCTTGGCGCTGTCATCGAGATCCTTGGTGCTGCCTTGTTTGCTTGTTATGCGTTCAAGGGATGCTGGCCCTTGGGTAGGTATATCGCTGTTAGCGCTATTAGGCGTCTCGGCCTCGATGCCTTTGCTGACCGTGCTTTCCTTAGTCGTGTTCTTGGCGTCGTTGCCGGTCTTGCCAGTTGCCGTTACAACGGCGCCGTGCTGCTCCAGCGTGCCAGTCGAGATGCCATTTCGCACAGAAGCAGAAGACGGCCGACCTCGTGAATTGTTGTCGTTGGTCTGGACCGAGTTCTGTCTTCCTCTTGAGGTTGCCGGTCGTGCGGCCGCGAGAGCAGGGCTCCGCTTGTAAGGCTCTTTGCTCAAGGCACCGGTCAAAGCAGCCGGCGGTAGCTTTGGCGAGTCGTGGTTGGCATTGAGTCTGCATGCGTTAGCTAGCGTCGGTGTCATATGGCAAGACAATCCTGACCTTTTCCGAGCCATAGCGCTCATGGCAGCAGGGGCTTTGCGTTTTTTGCCACCGTCTTGCTGCGACGCCTCTCTCGACAACGCACCCGACCCAAGCACTGCATTCGTGGCCTTGTCAACGGCTGCACTGACGAGCTTGGCCTTCTTTCCGCGGAAAGGGCCGGTGATGCCAAGACCAGGTAAATCCTCGGCATCTGCAGCTCTGCGCTTGTCAGCCGCGGCCGCCTTCTTGCTGTTGTGGTTGATTTCCGCGAAGCCGGCCTCTATACGGGCCAAATTCCTCTTGGACTTGGCCGCCACCGCCTCTCTCCGGCTCTCGCTGCGCTGGGCGATGTCCGACTCGTGCAGCAGGCCGACGTTGGCAGCGGCCTCTCGCCTCGTCGTCGCCGTGTTTTTCTTGGTTGGGTTGGTGTCGGTGTAGGCCCAGTGCTTCACGCTGCCGAACATGGCTTCTTCTGAGATTTCGTCGGCCATGTGCGGCCAGATGCTGTGGAAACGACGCAGGTGTCGGGATAGCTCTTCGTTGGCGTTGTTGATGACATGATTCTTCTCGTCCATGGTGACCATGATCTGCATTAGTGTAGCGCGGAGATTGTGGAAGGCCTGGCGGCGCCGCGTGGCCGAAGCTGCTGTGGTCGACGGGTTCGAGGAGTACGAGTCATTATCGTGGGGCACGGCGGCGGTGCTGTCGCTGGCGCTGGGCGCGTGCGCCTCGTCCGTCTGCTGCGCGGGAGGAGCGCCGAGAGGCGAGGTGTAGGCGGCGCACTGTGTCAGAAGCTGCTGTAGGTCGGTCTCGAGGTTGAAGGCCTTGGCATCCACCTCCTTTAGTAGGGAGACATGGCGTCGATAGTCACGGGGCAGGGCGGCGACGGCGTCGGTAAAGTGCTGGATGGCCGGGTAGAAGCCGTGTTGCTCGCTAGCTCCCTGCGTGGCGCCGCCCGTGTTGGAGACGAGCGAGTTCTGGCGCAGGACTGTTGCGACCGTCTTGGAGGTGCGCGTGGGGTTTGTGCGCGTTTGTCGAGCAGAGCCTCTCAGATTCGAGGTTCCCAACGACACAGGGACGGCCGCTGCCATTGTGGAGTGGGAGCGCGGTTGTCGGCGATGAGCAGTTGGAGATGAGGCAGTCGACGATGAGCAGTCGGCGGCGTGGCTGGCGATCAGACGACGGCAGTGGGCGGCGGCGGTGGGCGGTGGTGACGAGCTTCTCCGTCAGACGCGAGCACACAGGTGGCCAGAGGCTTGGGAGCCTGCTCGCGAGGCAGTGTGCGAGTCTGCCGTCTGCACAGTGAGTGAGTGGCCGTGCCGCTCTGTCTGGGCGGACCGATGGTTGATTGGCGTCATGCTTGGCAAGTTTGGCGCATTTGGTCCGTTTGGTGCATTTGGTCGGGCTTGCTGGGATGTGACGTCATTGCCAAGACTGGATCTGTAATGGTACTGAAAGCTCCTGCAGTTACTGCAGTGACTTCTGTAGCTATTAGTTACTAACTACTAGTTACTCCTAGTTACTCCTAGTTACTACTAGTTGCTAGTTACTACTAGTTACTAGTTACTATTTCATACTGAAGGACACATTGAAATGAATCGTGGTCGTAAGCGTCATCAAGCTCCAAGCCAAGCGTCATCAACCTTGGGCAACCCACCCACCCCAACATCCAGCGAAATCTTTGGGGGTGGCTCAACCTTCGCCCTGACAGGCGACTTTCTCGGGCTCTCCTCGCGCGGCGGTCCAGCCCTGACGTCCTCAACGAGCCAGCCGTCAGCATTGGCAGCTCCAACCCAGACTTTCAATCCATCATGCACGCCAGCATAGAACTTCTCCTTGCAGGTCCGTAGGCTGCAACCCATGACCTTCTCCCACCCTGACTGCTTGAGATGGGCTCTGAGTCGATTTCGCTCCTCCACGGTAGGAAGCGACGCAATCAGGCCATTGAGAAGGTCTAGATGGAGGGCGAGGTACTGTGTTGCTTCCCACTCCACTCCACCAACGTATGGCGCTGCTGGGTGGGGCGGACGAGGTGCAGGGAAGTGTGCGTGTGCGTAAGTCGCTTCCTCGTCATTGCTGCTGAGAATAGGCACAACGTTGAAGTGATGCAAGAAGATCCAGAAGACGTCCTTGGTCACGTTGGTAACCTCCTTACACCAGGTGCGATACGGTCTGGCCGTATGCATCTGCGACACAAAGTCCAACAGCTGTTTGTCCTTTTCAGGCGTAGGGTCTTGAAGGAAAAAGAGGATTTTGCGTGCTCGACGCTCCAACTGTTCACTGCCAGCATTCTGCATTGCGCTGAGATGTGCAAAAAGTAACGACACGATCACGCCACGGGTGCTGAACTCTGACGGTCCTTTGCGCTCAGGGTCAAAGAGCATGTTGAGGATGGTGGGGAAGAAGTCATCCTCGATCCCGGTTAACTTCTGCAATGCGAGCTCAGTGGTGCACAGCGCCTTCAAGCAAAGCAGTGTTTCGTGCAGCAAGTTGTCTTCGTGCTCCTCACGCCACTCGATCTTGGTGATGCGGTACAGCAACGAGACAAGCTCATTCATCCCGCCCTTGCGCACAAAGTGATCTGTCCAGTTGACCGACTCGTTTCTCAACAGGATGCGAAGCTTGTGAAGCTTGCCCACCTCAATCAGCGAGGGCTTCTGGACTTCGTGGAAGTAGTGGATAAAGTCGCCTGGTGTGGCCGCACTGTCCGACGTTGCCAGTGACGTGACAGAGCCGAAGGAAAGCATGGACCTTGAGCTGCTTGGTCTCAGGGCGGTCAAGTCGACTGATTTGGGCCTTGATTTGCTTCGTGATCGAGTCCTGCTCTGATCTTGCTTAGTAGGCGAACTGTCGTCTTTCTTGGACAATGTTAGGATGCCACTCCTCGGCCGAGATCTGCTCCTAGCGCGCCTGCCGTCTTCTGCTTCTTGACTCTTTGGTCGCTCCTCTCTCTTTGTCGGGCTCCTACCCCTCTGGCGTGCGTCGTTGACCTGCACAGATCTTCTCGAGGACTCGCTCCCACTTCGATCGCCTCGCATCAATGCAACCTTCAGCTCTGGCTTCAGATTGCGCATTGTGTCGCGCATATTGTGCGGGATGTTCCGTGCTTCTAGTACAGCTTCGAATGCGCTGTCTAGCTGCTCAGCACTCAACCGCTGTTCGTCGTTCGGCCCTGTCAATGGGGCTGATTCCTTTGATCTGCCGCTGAAGACTGAGATGGCTTCGAGCACGCGTGACCTGCTCCTCTCTTTTGGCTCGATCAGTGGAGATGGCGCGCATTGGCCTTCAAACCTGGACCGCATCTCCGCAATTCTCGACGTGTTTGGAGCCGTAGCGGCGGCAGTGGCAGTACTGGCAGTAGTACTGTTATTGTTGTCTCCACTTTTCGGTCCTTGTAGCGGCCGCGTATCATCATCGTCAATATTCTCTGTAAAGATCGAACTTCTACTCCCTTTATGTTCCAGGCATGGCCGCCGCGGAGGAGGAAAGACCATCGGCGACGAAGTGCAGCCGTAGAAGTTCCTCTGCTCGCGTGGCCGAAACTCCGAGTAGTCTTTGGGCGTATACAAGGCAATCTCCTCCTCGACTGTGCGTTTCTGGGCCTGTGGATAGTGTGTAAAGCCTCCGGCATCCTGCAGCGGCTGTGAGGCCATCTGCTCCCACAGCCTTGTTCGACCAGCGGCCGCGCCTTTCTTGCCCGGCGAGACGTTCTCCTGATCCCTGCTTGCCTCATCATCGCCCACATCGCGCTTGGACTTCTTCTTCTTCAACAAGCCAGCCAGATTCGTTGACGACTTGGTCTTCTTCGGGCTCCTCTGCGGCTTGGCCTCAGCCGCCGGGGAGCCATCGCTGCCGCTGTCGCCAGACCTGCTGCTGCTGTCCTTGGTACCCCCCATGATCAGCTCTTTCAACGACACCGAACTACCCGTCTTCTTGTGCATTGGCGGCCGAGAGTCATCTTCCTGTCTCAGCGGCACACGCGCGGCTGATGGAGGGGGAGGTGGGCTGTTGACATTCCGCTCACCTAGTGGGCTGGGGCTGTGGTATTTACTTTGCTGCTTGTCTGCACTAGCATGTTGTTTTCTGCCTCGAAGTATGTCGCCAACCGACGGTGTCCGGCTGTGGGTTTTCAACTTTGCCCTTGGGGGCTCAGGGTCTTCATATATCTGAGCTGTCGCTGCGTCCTGCTGCTGCCGGGTACGGGCCATTCTGACTTGGGCCAACAAAATACTGCTTCTACAACATGTACTGAATCATGTCCGTTCAATGAAAAGCAACAAGCAAGCTACTGGAGCGGATTATGGCCAGGGCCAAGACGGTCACATAAGCTGGCGACTTCTTGGCATTGTTGTGGTAGGTGCGTGGTGGCTGCCACGGCAACGGTTGGTCTTGGCCTAGCGCTGCCCATCTTAGGGGGTCCGACGACTGTGTCCTACAATCTGGATAAACCGTCGTAAGAGGAAGGCTCAGATAATTCGCTCCGTAACCCTGCTTCGCTGGTGCCGTCGCCGCCTCAAATTCTCCACACCATCACATGCCCAAACCCGCCAACGGCCTGAAGATCTGGGTGATGTGTCAGGCCGCCTTGGCATCCCTTGATTTCGTCCGCGCAGCTGTAAAACACTTCGAGTTGAGTTTCACAGTAGTATCTAGACAATAATGTTGACTCGTTTCTCCTCTTTACAGAAGACAATTACTTTTTGGTCTATTTGCACTCCTTTATCCCAGCACTTTCATATCCGTCTCTCATCACTTAAGCCGATTTGACCCCTTCAAATCTCTCAAGGAATGTCTTCCTGCTGCGACCCTGAGCACAAAGACTTCTTCCGCTACACTGGTGGACGATGGCTTTGGGACAAGGAAAATAACTACAAGAGCAATACAAGGAATTCAATATATATAAGCTGAAAATACTGCTGCACAAAGCGTCACGGCGGGACTCTGTGTCTCGATGACGAAACTTACAGAGGGAGGATTCAACAAAGTTTTCCGACTGACTATGAATGACGGGAAGACTATCATTGCGTGTTTACCCAATCCCAACGCTGGCCTACCTTCAGAACGACTGCTTCCGAAGTTACTACAATGGACTTTATAACACACTCTTTTGGTCCCTCCTTTGTACAAGGAAAGCTTCTTGACATTTTTTAGGCTCATAATATCCTAAAGATCCCTGTTTCCAGAAGTATTAGCTTGGAGTAGTGAAATCAGTAACCCAGTGGGATCTGAGTATATTCTGATGAAGCAAGCCAGTGGTCCTACACTTAACGGGGTTTGGGAGAAGCTAGAACTTGAGGATAAGATCAGTATTGTGAATAATATTGTCACTATTGAGAAAAAAATATTATCGATTTTATTTACACTGTATGATTCCACCCATGTTGTTGAATATATAAAGGTATAATTAGATAGGACTGATGTATTTTAGATAGTTATCGAAATCTCTATTATATGAATGTTAGGAGGCTGGAGGCCTCTAAGCCTGTTACGGGGACCAAGGGTCAGGCAGAGAGAGAGGGACATCTACGATCCCGATCGTACTTAGGGGTGACACTGCGAATTAGCTACACCCCTTCGGGACTAGCTCCAGATACGTCACATCTATATCTACCTGGCCTCTGCCCTTCATAGACTTACCTTCCTTCAGGTTTAGTTCAATTCATTAATCATACTAATTCCCTGCTCCTCTCGTTACTTGCCTCCGCCACACCACAGTCTAAACCTCTACCAACGAGCGAGACCTGGCAGGGATCTCCTCAGACAACCTCAATACCAACATTCCTCAATCCAGACCCCCTCCTTGGAATTATCATTCTCCTAAAAACTTTCTAGACTGCCAAGACCGCCAAGATCCCACAAACCAACCCAGAACTTCCCAGAACCAC
>QQXO01000452.1:0-13122 GCA_003709845.1 Chaetothyriales sp. CBS 134916
TGTTGTTGTTGTTGTTGTTGTTGTTGTTGTTGTTGTTGTTGTTGTTGTTGTTGTTGTTGTTGTTGTTGTTGTTGTTGTTGTTGCTGCTGCTGCTGTTGTTGTTGCTGTTGTTGTTGTTGTTGTTGCTGCTCCTGCTGCTCCTGCTGCTCCTGCTGTTGCTGCTTGTTCCTTAGGGTGAGAGGGTTGGTGGGTACACCAAACAAGAAGGTGTCGTCCCTGCCTGCTGGGTCTTGGTTTGCCAGTGTGCTTGGTTCGGGCAGGAAACTGCTCTCGACGTCCATCAGTTGGTTGTTGATTTCGCGCTCTTGCAGCACTGTCTCGTTGACGGGCCGGGCGGCCAGCGTGTTCTGCTCCTGATCAGTTGACAGGAGTGACGGGTCTAGAAGACTGCTGGATTCGTGTGGGCCCGGGAGGGCAACGTCATGGTCGTCTCTGCCAGCATTGAACAGGCTATTGCGGTTGTTGTCGTCATCGTCGTCATTGTCGAAGCCACCAGGGATGCGAGAGGAGCGGCGCTGGATGGAGTGGGATGGCGGCGAGGAGAAGAGGGCAGAGGACGACATGGTGTCTGGTCTGTGGTCCGTGGCCCGTGGTCCGTGATCAGTGGTCCGGGGCCGGCAGTCTGTATATCACCGCCGCTTGACACGTCGCCGCAGGTCCTTCCCCTGCTGGGCGCGGAGGAAGACAACGAGGGGCAGCGTCAGGATGAGACCAAGGACGGCAGCGAGAGTGCTCATTTGGGTGCTGTAGGACCGCTCGTTGACCTTTCTGGGTGCTTAGCAGATGAGTCGACTAGTGATCGCTATGGCCATCGACATCGATCCCTGTTGTGCGTCCCACGTCTACTTCCACTGCAACTGCCACTTCGAGGGGCGACTGCGACTGCGACTGCCGTTAACGAGTAGTTGGCAGGTGTCTCTCGCGTCGCGACCGGGAGACCCACTTGCCCTTCCGTGGACTGTTACGCTATACCAAATACAGCCACGCTAAGGCATAGGCCCGGTCGTCGGAAAAAGGGGCGTAGATGGCGTGTGCATGGCGCGTGCATGGCGCTGCATGATGAAGGGGAAATCTGGTCGGTGATTACTCTGCCATGTGTATCATACTCATTGCCCATTAACTCGTGTTTCTACCGTTTGACTAATAATAATACAGTAAAGTTGGGCTGTGCTAAAGCGCAGCCGACAGCGAAAAGCTCACAGCTCATCAATCAGTACCAGGAGGAGAACCAAAGGTGTGGGCTGGCGCGCATGCGTAAGCGTACTATGCCACGCTTATACCCACACCGGTCGCGGTCGCGCTGGTGGCAGACTCGCCCTTGGCCGTTCTCGATGCTTCTTCCTCCTCCCTCATCTTGTAGATCTTCTCCTTTGTGCTCTGCGCATTCTGCAATGCATCAATGTAGGTGCGAAACTTGACAATCTCGCGCAGCAGATAACTACTCCTTTTCTCCCAATTAGTCAGTGCCTTTAGCGAATTGGGATGTTTGGGAGAGAAGGCCAGTATCATGGGTCCACGCATCTCGTTGTGTTTCTGTAGCTCCTCTTCCACCGCATTGACGTAGGCTTGCAGTGCCTTCAGCTGATCGACTTCAAGCAGTTGTGATGCCATCATCGACTGCTGCGGCGGCTGCCATTCATTGATGTACGTCCGATCCCCAGGCAGACGTACCTTGACGCTACCGCCGGTGTCTATCGAGCTCCGCATCGACAGTTGCGTGCTGGGCCGACGCGGACTGGTCATCTGGGACCGACTAGTCGAGTCAGCGCCGACCAGGGCCCGGTTCACGATCATGTCACTCCAGCCGTACTCCATATTGCTGACCCCACCCATCATGGGCTCCTTGGATAAGCGTGCACTCCAGAAGTTGACGGTTGACACAAACTCCTTGATAATATCAGGGGTTCCAACGGAGAAGAGGTGCACGGCGCCGGTGGGTAGACTCAGTGCCCACACATACGGGCGCGACTTGGAGTAGCCGGGGGAAGGCAGAGTGCTGGCGATGGCATGGCGCAGCATGAACTTCCACACCTCCTCGGCATTGTCCTGCCAGTTACCGCCACCTACGACTCCGGCCGTCTTCTGACTGCGTGCTTTGTTGCGCAGCGACTTGGCCGTCATTGAGAAGGAAAACAGGCGCATCCAGCCCTTCTCGACCACGGCAAAGCAATCGTTCCAGTTGCGGTCCTTGGACCTCTTCTCCACGCCTTCCAGGTGGTACTTGTGCTTCAGGATGCCCTCCTTGGCCCATGGTGCGCCATGTAGCTCCAGCGATTCGTCTTCGAGCAACGGCGCCGACTTGAGCTCGTCATTACTCATCTCCATCTGATCGTCACGAATGATGGCTTGGCTCAGCGCATTGGCAAATCCGATCGACGACTGGTAGTCTTGATGTGTAACTTCGGTGTCAAACGAGTGGAGCGATGCCGACGTCAAATTCTTGCCCATCGAGTTCTTGCTCCAAGTGCTTGACATGGACGGGCTCCAGCCAGACGAAGCTCCATCCAAACTGGTCCTGCTAGAACTCAAGCCCGTTGCTGCTGACGGCAGTCGTGGACGTGACCGTGCTTTGCCCATCCACCGTGCCCCTAGCGACTTGGCATCTAGGCCTAGCCGACCTCGCTGCGTTTCCGACTGAGCTTTGCTGATCGTACTGGGAGTACGGCGAAGAGTGTTAGTGCCGAGGGACAAGAAGTTGCTGTTTGACATTGCCATCGACGGGTCTTGCGACCCGAACAATGGTAGTGGCTCCTGCGCAATCGACAAGTAGAATGATCGGAGCACATTCTCGATTTGCAAATCCCAACTTTTTTCCGTTCCCGTGTAGGTGCCGTCAACCAGTGGATCGCTACTGCTCATCCCTACATCGGCCTCCGACCAGTCTTCGCGGTCGGAGCGATCTGTTGGCCGCTTGGGGAGTCGAATAGTGCCCGAATCCTGTTCACTTGTTTCATCCCTCGACAGCTTCGGACACTGGGCGCCGGCGGTTGACAGGCCAGTCGAATGGTGGTCCACAACGACGCTCTTGATGGTAAGCATCGTGTTGCGCATAAATTGGTTCTTGGTCATCTTTTGCCCGATATCAGCAAGATGCAAGTCAGTATTGAGCAAAAGAATGGAGTAGCATATCGTGTGCACAACGTCGCTAGAACGAAATCCATGCTTGCTGTTACACTCGCACCAGCGCTTGGCGAACGTATCGAGCAATCGATCCATCTGTTGGCTCTCGCCCCTCAGAACAATGCGAGCACACAGATTCCTGAGCGAGGCAAGGATGGCGAGGTTGGAGAAATCAAAGAGCTGCAGGAAAGCGATGCGCACACGCTCGCGATCGACGCCAGCTTCGCCAAGCCAGCCACCAGCAGCTGATTGATCCAGTGTATCATCAGCATTGTCATAGATTTTGCGCGCCTTTTGCTGGCTCCAGTCCATATCATCCTGTGACAGGCTAGGCTGAGACACATGGACGGACGGAAATGCCGATCTCGTAGGTTTGACAGTCGTTTCGGCCATCAGTGGGGTGCTGGGTGCCGAGCGGTAGTCACTAATATCCGAGGCAGATGCCTTTGTCGACAGTCTCGCAGCCTCCGGTCTGCTCCTGACTCCCGAGGGTCCTGTACAAGTCGAGCTGTCCATCACCACGTCGGTGTGTGGAGGGCCTGCGCTCAGAGAACCGGCCGGAGAGCGGCTGCCGTCGCACACAGGCCTGTCAGACACCCATGAATCTTGGCGAGCCGTGAGCGAGGGCCTGCCAGATTCAAGGCCTGTGGAAGATGGTGCTTTCAAGGAAGCATTGTCCAAGCGACTTCTGGACTCAGCCTTGTCGTGGTCTGACATTGTGCTTCGTGCCACGGGCGAGCGTCGTGTCGGTTCATCCGTGCTGCTGCTATCAGCGAGGAATGAATCTAGATGGGGAATGCGGAGCGTGGAGGCCGAGGTGGATCCAGGGTGGTGGTTCTCTCGGCTGGCGGTCTGAGCGCCGAGATGAGCAATGATATCGACTCGCGAGCGTGATACCTGCTCTCTCGATGGCTGGCCTGTCGCGCGCGCCTGCGGTGTCGAGGGGAGGAGGCTAAGATTTGGATCATCCCGAGTCGGACTTGTATGGGCCGGACCATCGTTGGCAAGGTAGGGATCCATGAACGCGCGTAGACTGCTCACCGGGCTAGGCTCACCCGGCTGAGGGTTGAAGCGTGCTGAATTCAGAACCAACGGCAGCGGGGGTGGCGCATTGTTAGAGACCGACTTCTTTCGTCTCCTAAAAAATGAAGAGGGTTTTTTATTGACAACTGCCTGGCTTTCCCTGTTCACAACCAGTTCTGACGACGTTCGCACTGGTCTGTGCTGCTTGTGGGGCGTGATGGCACCCACTGCGGTCGCCGCATATCCGTCGCGCAAGGGCAGATCTTGTGACGGCCTGGCCGAGTTTGCTCCGGCTATGACAGGTGGGTCAAAATGGGAGAGAGTGTTCTTTGAAGAGCCGAAGACGCGCCTAAAGAATCCGGGTCTAAACGCGAACGAAGTATCCGCAGACGAATTAGTAGTGACTCCAGGCTCTACTGCGGGAAACGTATGAGGCTGGTGCCGCGCAGTAGGCATGGCGGGCACTGTGTCGGCCGTGGCCTTGGTCTTCACGGTCGAGGTAGCCAATGTACCAGCCCTGGCTTTGCGCCCATGGTGGCTTTTGGATGAGCGGGTGCTGTTCTTGCGGATGAGCGGCTGTGAGGTCGCGCCGTTCTTGCTGGGGCTGCGCTGGGCCTCGGGCCCAGAGAAGATGACGGGCGTGGGTGCACCATCCACATTGTCAGACGTGGTGCATGGTCGAGTCTGTCTCGATTGAGTGCCAAGGTCGAAGCTGCGGGACCGACGATTGCCAGCCGGACCCAGACGGCCCTTGAAGGTAGCTAGATGGCCAAGGTCAATGCTGGAGGAGGTGCTCCCGCCGCTGCTTTTGCCCGAGTTTCGCGTGTTCTTGCGTGGCCGGGTGCTCAGAGCCGGGTGCTCGGCTCGTTGAGCATCATACACTCTGGCTCGTACAGAGTCTTCGTCTTCGCCGAAGATGCTGGGCAGCTTTTGCAGGTTCTTGCGGTACATCGCGCTGTCTCTGCGTGCCACACGGGGGACGTGGTGGATGCTGAACGAGGGAGCAAGGCGTGGGTCACGTATCTCGATATCCGAGGACAGGGAGGAGGAGAAGGTGTGTCCACGGGACCGGGACGTGTTGGGTGACTCGTAGCTGTTGGACCGCATCACGTAGGGGGGGCCAGCGTGGGGAGCGCTGGAGAAGGCATCGAGTGCCAGGGCCATGCTTTCGACCATTGATGCTCGAGGTGCGTGGGCGGACAGAAAGGAGAGGTCGTCCGGGTTGCCAACATCCTCCTGATTGTTCGGCTCCGTCGGCGTTGGGTCGTCGAGGAAGGTGCTGGTGGCGGCCCTGGCCGAGAGCGACGAGGTCGTCGCTGGTGTCTTCAGTGGGCGTGGGCGTTGTGAAGGAGACGAGGGCCGGGTGAAGGAGGATGGGTCTTGCAGCGGTGTCTTGCGGGTTGGCATGCGCGGGCTGGTCGGCGTGGAGGCAGTCGCGATTGTGGCCGCTGCCATGGTTGGGTAGGAGCAAGGATGGGCGGTCGTCGCTTCACACGCCTCGGCAATGCAATGCGACACTGTAGCCAACACTCATCAAGCCCTCATCACACTCGTGACACTCATGGTCCGGGGTTGATTGGAGTTGCAGGCCGTAACTGTTACAGAAAGAATCACTCACACTCGGTGCATTAATAGGGCTCGCGGCTCGTCGTGGTGTTTAAATTGTTCGTTTTGGCGCGATGCCACTTCGATCGGCGGCATTAGACGACCCTGTTAGTCTTGTGGCTGTTTGTGGCACTGTGTGAATACTTGTCATTGTTTTACTACTATGGCATGTTGCCGTCTTTCTTTGTGCCAGGGTTGGGAACAAGGAGCAGGCCAAGGGGTACAGCGTGGCAACCCCCGACACACGACTGGCCCAGTAAGCATCAGGGGTTCATTTGGTGGGGTCTTGGCACCAGTGGAGCCCGAGGTTCAATGTGCAGATCCTTAGTGGCTTGGTCCCAGAGCTTAAACTGTCTTAGTCAGGGGCATCACCTCCAGTGTCGCGCTAGAGCGGCAGGCCAAGTACCAGTATGCCTAGATCGCGTCAGTCAGCTGACTGTCATCCATGGGCAGCGAGCCGGACAAAGGGCCGATACGTGTTTGGCAAACCATGTTTAGCGTACAGGACAGTACTACTGTCACACAACACCACGATGCCGCCTCGCTAGAAGATGAGAGGACAGTCAAGCGGTGAGAAAGAAGACTGATTTGGAAACCACGTAGGTGATCTGACGTGATCGGCTGCCTCAAGCGGGTCCCTACTTGTACTCGTGCTGTACTGTACTGTAGTACTGTATTGTAGTACTGTACAGTATTGAGCCTTCAGCCAACAATCAACAGACGGTGCGGTGTGCGGGCCAATCTTCCGTCTTGCATTAATCGTTCGATGTGGGCTTCTGCCAGGCAAGCCACAAGCCGCAAGCCGCAAGCCGCAACCACTATGAGGATCGCACTCTAGTCCGTGCGACAGTGTGTTTGAGTTGTAGTCTAGAATGATTACCACCCCGACACCTGACTTCCACTACTACTACGAGTACCAGTAGTACCGGTACAGTAGTACTCAAGCTTACAGTAGACGTTACCGGTACTCATCAGAGCAGCAGCTGCGCAAAGTGGACCTGCATTAGTCGAGAGCCTAACCCAAAAGTTGCCTCGCCTTCTGTGCCCACCCACGCACACGCACACTTTACCTGTCCGGGCATACTCTTTCGCGGGCTGAGTCCTACTCTGGAATGTACATCATATGAGTGTGTGCAGAGGCCACACCATCTGGCACGTCTTTATACTTCTCGCTTGCAGATAGCGAGGCGCTGCTCCGTACCTTGGAGCAGCCGAAGAAGGCCGCGTGCGGAAGATGCGGAACATGGTTGCCAGCACCTTGTGCTATGGCTAGATGGCTAGGCTCTGGCACAAGCTTCCTTGATGAGTTCGACTAGCCCGAAGCGGTCGCGGTCGACGACTTGGTTGCTTGTCTCGTGCATGCCATCAAAACGGCGGGCCAGATTGATCCAGGCCTTGAAAATCGAGTCATCCTTTGACGCCAAGAAACATCCATCTTGTACCCCACATCTCGAGGTTGATGCCAGCAATAGTGCAAACCAACCAAATGACGAACCATACAATGATTGGTAGCAGCAGCAGCTGTGTATGATGCAGGAAGTGAAGTGTATTGTAGCCGAGGAAGATAATCAAACTCCAGTAGATCCCCGCGGCTAGGTATAGTAGATTGGCCAAGAAGGTCGACACTCGATTGGAGTGGTTGATGGCAGGCATCAGAATGTACTGGACAATGTAGAGCAGTACATAGGGTGGGAAGAAGGCTCTGATGGATACGTCAAAGCAGTATCCGAATTCCAGAGCTTCAGCGCCAGTGGTACCGCCGGGAGTCCCAAATAGACCCTGCTGCCGCCGCCGGCCTGGCAGTCCGGCCACGCCAGGCCCGAGCAGTCTTCCCACAACAAAGTAGCCGATCGCTGACACAACCAGGGATCCAGCAAGGAAGTGGACTACGACGAACATGAGAGCCAGCTTGACCACCGAAGAGAAGGCGGGGGCATAGGCAAGGGACCAGGCGAAAGAGGTGAGCAGGAGGAAGAAGGACAGCAGGTAGGTAAAAGACGGATCTGGTCGATGCCAACTGTTCCTTGTCTCTGGGCCAGTGTCAGTGAAGGTGAAGGAGGGAAAGTTGGGCCAAGAGGGTCGGGCGACCCACGTTTGTGGTAATAGATGGACTTGAACACCTTCTTCGGCGCAATGAGTAGCTGTGTCATCTCCCACACAGCCATCTCAAAGTCCATCTGCGGGAACTTCAACAAGCTGTGTGGCTGTGTTAGTGTGAATGTGGAGACCATTGGGAGGCGACGAGGACGGGTACGAGGACAAGGACGCACCGTTTGAAGAAGCGAGGCCGTCCAATCTCCGCCCTCCGGCTGTCTGGACCGAAGGAGCCACCATATTGACGCGGGGTCGCGATGTGAGGGCTGCTCATGGAAATGGCTGTGTCGGTGTGGCCAGACGGGGGCCCAACGAGGCAGGCAACGGAATACCAAGGGGCAGGCGAGGGGTGTGAGGCAGCGACGATGGCAACAACACAGAGGTCGGCTGACAATACTCAGAATTCACAATATTGCCCTGGGGCAAATGTGTGCTAAACGGGTAAAATTAAACAAAATTGCAGGTTGTAGTTACTGGTAGTTGCCTGCGTAAGGTCAGAAGCCAAATGGTGGAACTATTCGCCGTTTAACTTAACTCCATTATGATTAACTTAAAGCACTAAACGCGTGTTTAAGTTAGCACGTGCCCCCTTGTCGACGAACTGAACCATAAGACATCAATTCGTCTCTCCTCACTTACTTCACTTTTTATCACAACTCCCACCAAAGGTAAAAAGGCCAAAAGAGGCCAAAAAACCAACTCGATCGAAATTAGAGAGAGCCGAAACCACCGTGTCCAGTGATTTTTAGATCCAGAACTACCAGCAGTCGAGCTTAACCACTCTAATGGACGGCGCCCAGTGACTCTTAGCACAGTCATTTCTCCAAGTCGTTGTAGCTAACCAAGTTGACCAAATGAGGGACCCAAGTCTATTTGAGGTTCTGTGGAAGGGATTACAGGGGAACAAAATATGTGTTCCATTCTTGGTTGCTGCGGTGATGGCATTACGACTTGATGTCATGAGGCCTTGTGCCATCTACAATACCAAATTATCAGACGACAGGCATCATCATGTTGATTGTGGTAGAGCTGGGGATGAGCAGTTTGGCGAGTAAAGATGCCTAGAACCCATCCTCCTCACCGAGGCTCTGTCCAGCTCAAATATCCTGTAATCGCCAACCACGGCCTGTAGCAGTGGCTGTGGCGGCCCTTCGGTCACATCAGACTGCCATCTCTCTACTCGCCCATCTAAATCTCTCTTCATCGCGTAGAACTGTGCCTGTATATGGCGAATGAGTCCACAGTTGCGGCCCAGATCGTTAGACGGGTCGGCAGGATCGCGGAGGTACATGGCATTGGGAAAGGCAGGACGAGCTCTTGCCGCGTGCGCGTGCTGTTCAACATGGCCGCTTGCCGAGGCTGAGGTGACCGTTGGCTGGCCTACCGGCAGCAAAGCCACTGGCTCCACGCTGATGCCGGTGGCGGCAAAATCAATCTCAGAATATAGCTGGAGAAAGGACAGCAGCTGGCTACCGGCATCGGAGGCGCGAGACTGCTGCTCATCAAACTTGACTGAGGCAAGGATGGCATTGAACAAAGGATAGGACGAGAGGCCCTGTTTAGAGCCATCGGACAGTCCTCTCATCAGCAGCACGTGTCTCAGCACGAGGAAGAGGCTGCGCAGCGTAGGATACTGCCTTAGATAGGCCCTCACGTAGTGGGTCGAGTTGAAGGCATTGGTCGTGTGCTGGATCTGGAAGTCGATACCGGAGGGCCGGTATGTACCGCGAATGATGGGGATGCGCGCGCGTCTGATCAGCAACAGGTTGTCCAGCTGCCTGTTGCGCCTTAGGCGGCGCTCCAACTTACGCAGCGTTTTCAACGCCTGAGAGCGTTCCAGGATGTCATCAAGCCGTGCCTCGTGGTCCAGGAGATTGAAGTCGACATCAGACAAAGGCGTGGCCAGGCCTGACGCTCGCGAGCCTATGAGCTCGAGCCCAAGATCGGTGTTGGCAAAGGTGACGCTCCGTTTGAGGGCAGCAATCGTATGGTCTGCAGCCGCACGCTCTTCGTCCGAGGGCGCCATGTACCGCGCGAATGCTTCGATCTCGGCGGACAGAGCCTCCAGCCCTGTCAGGGCAGATGAGCTCGTGCGAGACAGGAAGCGCATCCACGGCTGCGTGAGCTCGGCCGACGCTGTGACACGGCGCATCTCCCATTCTCGCTTGACAGGCTGTGCACCGCCTGCGTGGCCGCCCGGCAGCGAGACCGAGTCCACACGCACCCTCCTACTGGGGCTAAAGTCCTCCAAGCCATCCTGCACCGGGCCCAAGTCTGCCCCTTCGTCCGGCTCTATCTGCACTGGGCCGATCGCTGGGAGCGCGAGGCGAGTGCTGTGGCCCTCGCCGTCAATCTTCCTGATCAGGGCTGCCCGGTTGGCTGCTCGCACATTCTCGAGAGACTGCTTCAGACTCGAAGGGTCGATATAGGCATCGTGATCGCTGGGCAGAAACCGTGGACGCCGCGAGGGTCGAGGCTGCCGGTGGTTCTGAGGCTGGCGTTGGTGCTCGTCCTGGTTCGAGACTTGAGATGCCGGTAAGCGCAGCTGGCGGGTGATGACTGAAGCGGGTGTAAGTGAGAGCTTGGGCTTGAGCCTAGGCTTAAGCATACAGTGCAGAGAAGCGGAGAGGCGGCTGATAAAGACAAAAAAAGAATTGACAACTCTTGAATATTATTGCTATGATCTGAGGACTAGTTTTGATAGCGCTAAATATAACACTAAAGATTATCTTACCATTATTGGTTAGCTTCCACTATAACAGCAAGATATTGACATAAAAACCCAATTAACATTAGTGTAAGCTAACCACGCTGGATTTGTACCACGCTGGAATTGCACCACTAAATTTCTATACCACTACCTCGACGCCGATACTAATTCCACCGTCAAAAACGCTCTGAAGCGTGCCAAACCCGCTGGAATTGCTCCATTTACTGCTGTAGAATGATCTCTGATTGCTCATGAGCCTCTTTTTCCCTATCTTGCTGTTCCTATACTGCTTGGAGGCGCTTGGCCTTCTCCTGCGCAGCAACTATCTCTTCAATACCTGCAAATTACTCATTTACATCTATTGCAACCCGTTTATATTTCTTTGTACAGTATTCATCAACAATTTTAGCTTGCTTTGTAAGTAGAAGCTCTTGTTTAGCTACTTTGAACTATAGTGTCGATAATGTCTTGCCTGTTTTGGCAAATAGTAAGCGGATTACTCGTTCAGAAGGATTGCTGCGCAAAATAGTCCTAGATTATAATTATAATTGCTTTGTATTAGCAGGTGTTGTAATATAAATATTTCCTGCTGTTTTGACAGTTGATAGAGACTCTGTAGGTGTTATAGGACAGGTGTTTAAGCTCGGAATGACCTGGGATGATTATAGGACCTTGTATAGACGCCAGGGGTGAATACCACTAGCTTTCCAACCTGCTAGAATATACTCTGATTTAAGGCCTAAATTACATGTATATTCATAGAATTATACAAAGCGTAGCTTCTTAATTAGTGCAGCATCATCGATTCTGGTAAGATCTGTAATTTGCTGGCGGTATTTACTCTTAATAAATGAAAAACAAGATAAATCCAAAGGCTAGCAGACATGAGAGGTATAAGGGTATAAATAGAAGGGCTAGACCTGGTTTTCCCAGCAAAGCTTCATGAATTCAATAGTACAATGGCTGCCATAGCCATCAACAAGAAGTAAACAAGGTGTAGGTGGTTTTAGCATTATTTCTAGAAGGAATACCTACTCTAGCTACTTACAATAGATATTGTTTGAAGTCTAGCTATTCTTAGAGTGGGTATAGAGAAAATCTGGTGCTTTTTCAGGAAACCAAGCAGATTAAAGAGCACTTTTTGCTTTGAAAATGACCAAGGGGCGCAGTTTGTTCCTAGTTATAGAAATACACTTGATTATAGACACCTATTCACGGTTTTCGGGCTGTTTAATACGTGCTTTATATGTCTTAGAGGTTCCCATAACCTAGGTATTTATACAGACACTAAGGGCAATTCCAGTTTTATCACAATTATATAAATTGGCTGATGAGAGATAAAGCTTAGTTATTAAGGCCTTAAGCTTTGTAAACTAGGCTTATAAAGTATCTATATTTGTATTATTAACACACTATATATTAATATTTTGTCCTAATTTAGTTGCAAGCACCTTATAGCGCTGGATAAATTGTGATACCTAATCTTTGCTAACCACTTTAGGTTGATTTATAGACTGCAGCAAGAGGAGGACAAATTCTCGGATTTGCGCGTAGGTAACAGGATGGCCGTAGGTCTCGCAGAACAGAATCTACTCTACTAAAAGGCCCTCTATCTGCTTTAGTAATAGGGCTTGATTTTGGTGTCTATTCAATATATCAAGATAGGTGCCCTTATCTCGGCGCAGGAGGGTAGTATGATTGAGGTTGTACACGCGCGCTGCGGCTCAATAGGAGGTAAAAATGCCTGTATAGTAGTCTATAAGGGCCTGCTAGATAATCGGTTCGTTTGATAGAGGTATAGCAACGACGTGGTGGCGGCGATGAGGTTGAGAAGCGAGAAGGTGGGAGGAAAATTAGAGGGAAAATTAGTGGTGCAATTCCAGCGTGGTGCAAATCCAGCGTGGTTAGCTTACTGAAGCACACTAAATATTGATAGACAATCCTTTTAAGACAGCAAGAAGACTAATAACTTTATAACGTAGTTTATCACTAAGCCGCCCACATCACCTAGTCGCCCACTTTTCCCCACCCCCCAACTTCCAATCCCTATAACTTACCCAGAAATATACTCTATAGAATCAAATATATCAGAAGTTACTGAATCATCTATATCTTCAGCCTCTAAGCAAGTTCTTATATTATGACCACTCTTATGGCAGATACCACAAAGCTATACACCTGTCTTATACCGCTTTGATAGTCCCTCCTCTATATCTTTATTGTATCCTTCCTTATTTACCACACCTTTTTCTACTAAAAGCTGGCTAGCTTTCCTACCAGTAAGAGGCCCTGAATCTTGTAATCTTGTTCTTTTAGCCCTACACCGCTTTAAAAGGGCCTTATTAGCTTCTTAAAGGACTTTGACCTCCCTAATCAAAAGTATCAGCTAGTAACTAATACTTACTGTAGCCTTTGCTAGTTAGTTAATAGATATCAAAATTAGTGTCGGGGAGCTCCCTTAGTGTTTGGCTACTTAATACTTAATCAAAGTTAACTATAAAAGAGCTTTAATAGTAGTTTAAGGTGTCTAGGAGACCTAAGGTAGAGGTAGATCATTGGAAGTCCTAGGA